>JAFLJL010019340.1:0-36605 GCA_018398815.1 Conus ventricosus
ACAGGCCTAACGGTACCACCGCAGCAGCACAAGGTGGGGCCAGTGTGTTTCGGGAACACGGAACGCAAGGCACGAAATGAGGTGGAGAAAGCAGACGACACCACCGCGCTACACGGCACAGCGAAGAGTGGCGTAGCGTCGAGAAAAAAAGAAAAGAGAGAGAGAGAAGCGAATTGCCTACGGACGAGCACGAAGCGAAACGTCCAGCCAAGATGCCTGAGCGAGATCAGGGGGAAAGTGGAAAGTCTGGGCTAGCGAAAAACCCGATGTGTGCACTCGGCAGACGGACTGACCTCACCCTTTCGACTTACGGTTTTCAGTTACGGACTAACGATTGTGGTACACTGATCTATTAATGCCTTGTCGTATGAAGAATAACAGCATATGCATTAGTACACTTAATGTACGTGGCTTAGAGGTAAGTTAAAAAGAAGAACAACTTTTAATTTCATGAGGAAACAAAACATAGACATCTTATGCCTACAAGAAACATACGTAACAAAAGGTATTTTACAAGAAATCAATGCACAATGGACAGGACGCGACTATTACAGTCCAGGCACAAACAGAAGTAATGGACTCATCATTCTCATAAATGATAAACAAATGAAAACAAAACTCATCCAAGCAGCAGATCGAATATTTTTAAAAAAGGTTGTATTAGAAAATAAAAACTAATGACATAGCTAACTGTTATGCCCTAACTCAACAGTGATAAACTAACATTTCTAAATCAGCTTAATAAATACTACAAGGACAAGATCATGATCATCTTTGGATCATGGGAGATTTTGATACAGCAGTACATCCCATTGACAACATTCAGAAAACAAATCTCACCCACAACAAGAAAGAGAAGCTCTTTCAGATTTATTAACATCCTATGACTTAAAAGATACATGGCGAACATTCCATCCTGATCCCAGAGACTACACTTGGTCCAAATCTACCCCCTTTATTGCAAGAAGAATTGATTACATATTTTGTGATGCTTTTTTCATACACATCCATACGAGGAGAAAATATTGAACCCACACTCAAACCACAAATTTGTGAAAGGTAAATGTTATACGAATAAATTCCAAAGAGGCCCAGGATTCTGGAAATTTAACAGCTCATTGCTGTCAGAGGAAGAGTTTCTAAAAACAACGATTAACTTCATTGATGCTAACTTCAATCTGTATGACAAGGAAAACCCACAAAAGGCATGGGGAATGTAGTAAGATGTAAATCATTTTGTATAAACTTTTCAAGGGCGCAAAAAATTGGCCTCAACAGAAACAAACCAAATTCAAACAGCTGGAAGAAATTGAACAAAAACTGTCACACAATCCGTTTGATAAAGACTTAGAAAAAAAAAGCACAGCAACTTAAAAAAAAATAGAATTGCAAAAATTAAAAGAGCATGCAGCGCTCAAATTCGACCAAGAGTCAATTGGATCGAAGGGGGTGAGAAAAACATAAATATTTTCTGCCCTGAGAAAGGACACTAGCAGCAACAAACACTATTGCATCACGTGTGTAAATGAATCATTAACAATCGCCAGACAATATTAATCAAATTAAGCAATACTACACACAGCTATACAAAAAAGACACACAACTTAACATGGAGAGTCGATAAAAGACGATTTCCTAACGGATGATGACTTCCACATACTCACAGATGAAGAGAAAGAATTCTGCGACATGGAAATTACACCAGAGAAGCTCACGCAAGCCTTAATCATTAATTTGTTTAAAAAGAGTCTGCACCTGGGAGTGATGGTCTCACCCACTCTTCTACAAGAAATTCTGGGATAAATTAAGACAACCCTTAATGAGTTGTATCACAGCTTCACTTGAGTAAGGGGAATTATCCTTATATATGATAAAAGGAATCATCATATTTGGTATTTATATAGCGCCTATCCTCGGTCACAGACCAAGCTCTAAGCGCTTTACAATAAACACACTACCTCACTCACTCACTTATTAATCATAACATTAATACACAAAGGCAACGATCTAAACAAAATAACCTCGCCAATTACAGGCCAATTACACTCGCAAAATACAGACTACAAATATTTACAAGGGCAACAGCCTTGAGACTACAGACATAATAACATCAATCGTAAGCGAGGATCAAGTAGGATTTATAAAAGGTAGAAACATAGCCTACCATTTGAGATTCTTTGATGATCTCATTGAATACCTCAACAGAGCGAATCAATCATGTGCCCTAATTGCACTAGACTTCTCTAAAGCGTTCGACACGCTGTCTAGAGACTGTATCTTAGAAAATTTTGATTTGTCCAATTTCGGCCTACGATTTAAAAAATCTGTTTAAACCGTTATGGAAAACACACAAAGCTGTATTCACAATGGTGGATGGTTATCTGACTAGTTCCCAACAGAAAGAGCATTAGGCAATCTGTCCTCTCAGTCTTCTCCTTTTGTGATAACTGTTGAGACCTTGTTATCCGAATAAGGGACAGTACAGAAATCCAAGGAATTAAGTTAATACAAAATCCTCACGAAAGCAACGCGTCCAGCCGTACTAAAATAAAACAATTTGCGGATGACAACACTGACCCTTAAAGATGAACAAGATATTCAGGAAGCCACAACATAGTTGTGAATGATTTTCCAGCCTAAAGCTAAATAAAAGCAAGTCAGAAGGCATATGGTTTGGATCATGAAAAGTATGAAATTGGCACGGTTAGTAATAATACCTATGGAATCTGGTAAACTCAAAGTTTTAGGCATTTACTTCTCGGCAGACAATGAAATCTTTGAAATCGAAGAAAACTGGAAAGCCAGAGTAGATAAGATTACAAAAAACATCAAGCAATGGGAAAACAGAAACCCATACCTCTATAGTAATGTTATTCTAACTAAAACATTTCTGCTCTCACAATTCTCTCACGTATTGCAAGTAGCATCTATACCAAAACAAACCCTCCATTCTATTAATTCTGTGCTTGATAGGTTCTTATGGAAAAAGTTTAATAATAAAGAAGCATTGGAAAGGATAAAAAGAGGTGTCCTTAGCCTAGAAAGGAAAAAGGCGGCCTAAGTATGATTTATATCAACGCCAAGAGAACAGGAAAAGGCCGACTCTAAGCCACTTTCACCCTCCACCGAGTTTTTGGGCGAAAGTGGCCTAAAAGCGCCTATTCCTGTTCTCTGACAAGTAACCAAAAAATAACGACCCTACAAACAAACATACTGGCAGGGTTATCCGTTTTTAATACTAATTTACTAACTTTTCAGATTTCAGTTTTGTTTAATCCTGTGTTTTTCCTGGTCATTTTCAATAACATCATTTTCACGCAAACATTCTTCAAATGAGTCTCTGTCTTTCATGTGAAATAACACTACAGTCTTTAACTGTTCTCTAAAGTCTTTTAAAACTGAGTTATATTTTTGGCATAAAATCCACACACTTATCCGAGCATGTCTTCCGCTGAAAGCTAGTTTCGACAAAGTGTTTTCTTTTTAACTATGTCTCTTTCTGCCGAACAGTCATCTATAATAAATAGTGTCTGCGTTCCTTCAAACAGTCTATAAAACTGTTCTAAACACTCACTCAGTTTATTGCTGGGATCAACTAAATATATGTCATCATCTGTCCATATAAACCTTCTATCATGATATGCTTTGTTCCATTTAAGCGTTGGACAGAAAACCACAATATGATTAAAATTATAGCGATAAACTGTTTGTATAGGTCTAGGACAAATATTGTTTTTCCACAACCAGTCTGCCCACAAATCAATGAGCAATGAGGAGTTTTTGTCATAAAGTTTAACTGCTCCATAGTTTTATAACAGAACTTAATCTAATCCGGTTATTGTTTTTATCATGCCCTCTGTTAAAACTTGTTCAGTATAATAAAATCCTTAAGGCCTAAGTGTGTAAGATTAATCCAATTCAGTGCTGTAAGATTGTTTCTATTTTAGACTAATATTTGATTTTTGTTGCTTGTTGTTATGACCTTAATATCCTCGCCATTGTGAAGAATGACAACAGTAACTTTAAGACTGGTCAACGTCTAAGTTTTGCCAGCTAATTAGATTCCTTTAAAAAGGACGTCACTAACGCCCACAACCCCATCCCTCTCCTTATCTTTTAAGACAGAAATTTCAAATATTATTGTGAACGTGTCCCCTAATTTCATTTTGCGGCATGAACTGTAATTTTGTAGAAGCATCTTTTAAAACCGCTTCTCTTCTGTGGAGGGTGTACGTTTTTTTCCCCTACGGTTTATTTCTATCTCTTTTGACTATTTTTCACTGGCATAAACTACATGTAAGGGGCCCAAATTTAAAACTTTTTTGAACTTTTTTGACGGCCAAAAAATTAAATGGGGTTAGAATTCAAATTTTAGTCCTTCTAAAAAGGTTTAAGTCCATTTTAGGTCAGGTTTTTTTAACTATTTTAATTTAACGGGCCCAACATTTTGCCCCTAGATTGCGCAGTTGTTTTTAGTTTAGAAACTTTTTGTTTTTCGCCCCCCACCTCAAACCCAAAAATTTTTTTAAATTCTAAATTTTTAAATAACCCTTTACGGGCCCTTAAATTTTTTCCTGGTTTTTTGGGCCCCTTTTTTTCTCTTTTTTTTTTTTTTTTTTTTTTTTTTTTTTTTTTTTTTTTTTTTTTTTTTTTTTTTTTTTTTTTTTTTTTTTTTTTTTTTTTTTTTTTTTTTTTTTTTTTTTTTTTTTTTTTTTTTTTTTTTTTTTTTTTTTTTTTTTTTTTTTTTTTTTTTTTTTTTTTTTTAAAAAAAAAAAAAAAAAAAAAAAAAAAAAAAAAAAAAAAAAAAAAAAAAAAAAAAAAAAAAAAAAAAAAAAAAAAAAAAAAAAAAAAAAAAAAAAAAAAAGGAGATGAACTTTAATTTTTGAGGGCCCAAAAATGAAGCTTAGAATTCTTTAAATCAATAGCAACCATTTATTTAGAAAATTTAATAATGAACTTTCCCTATTCGCAGTTTTTTTTTAAGAATTTTTTCGCCTTTTAGAATTACTTTTTCCAACCTAAACCTTTTCAATCTGCAAGTGAACGTGCAAGGTTTTTTTAATTTTTAAAAATAATTTAAACAATTAATCCTTTTGGCCAGGCTTTTTAGTACAGTTTATATTTTATTTCAAACAGGCAGTATACTTTTTACGTTTTTCCCCTTTTTTGTCTTTGATTTTTATATTAAATGATCCGACCCTTCCAAACAATCTTTTTAAACTGTAAATAGGAATTGTATAATTTCATAATCGCAATATGCACTTTCCTGAGAAGAGCTCTTAAAAATTTTGAGGGCCTTCCACATAAAGTTTTCATCAGTGCTTAGCTCATCCAAATGAACATAAGTAATAATGTATGCAAGATCGAGCGGACTTTCCCCCTCATAAGTAGTTTTGGTTGGTGTAACTCTAAATTATAATTTAGCCGTAAAGCCTAACATTTTAGCAGCTCTTATCAAATAGTAAACCTCCTTCTCTTCGGGCTTGAATTTTAAAACATTGTTTAATTTGAAATTTAATTTTTGAGAGTAATGTCAAGTTATCTCATTGCTTCTTTATGAGCAAAACCGTAATAACCATCAGGTTTTGTTAACTCCTAATTTTTGTTCCCTGTTTTGTCAACTTTTGAACCTTAAAATTCTCTTGGCTTCGCTTTATTAAACCAAAACGACTTTGTAAAAAAATTTCAGGGAAGCCGCTTTTTGGGCCCCGCATTCGTTATCAATACATGTTCTAAAAACGAAGGACGGTTTGGGTTTGTTATTGTTACAAACATTTTTTAAAACAATTAAAAATAGTGCATTCAAATACTGGCGCAAATATTTTTGGGCCGCACTACAATTAAAAAATAAGCAACTGATACTCTTGCCCGTTTGTGACCAGACTGCCTTTTTTTCATAAAAAGGTGAGTTACTCCATTGAAGAGCTATCTTAACCCCCAATTGAAAACGACCACATCAAAAAGCGGTTTAGTCACCGATAAAGTTTTATCAGAACCATTTAAACTTTGCTGTGTTTGCGCACCCAACTGGGTGGAGTGCGAAATGCGATCATTTTAAATCCCCATGATCCTTTGGTGGGTCAGGTACAGATTTCTTTCATTAAAACCTCAGACGTATTTTGACGAACGCAGCGCCATACCAATGAAAAACATTTAATCCACTCAGCAACAGAATAGACATGAAGGCTTTAAAAGGATCTGTAACGAATTCAATATTAACATAAAGACAGGCTTTAGACAAAATTGGATCATAATCATGGCCTAGGCGACCTTTATTTTCGGGAAACGCACAGAAATATAACTATGACTGGCATCCCCCTTTTTCAAAACTTTTTTTCAGGCAAAACTGTCAGCCTGGGCCCCTACAGCAAGAGCATAAACAGCAGGGAAACATTTATCTTAGACACTCTAAGGGCTAACTAGGGCGGGAATAGAACGAAAAAACGACTCTATTCGCACTTACGTTTGTGTTTGCTAGGCGCAAGCACAGCTGATCGAGCATAACTGACCCTTTCACTGGCTTTGACGCACAAAAACAATACTTACAAATTTAGAGGGAGGGCCATTAATTCTACAGTTGATTTCCTTCAAGTATTCAAAGGAACAAAAATGTTTTAAACAATACCCCAAAGTTTCGAAGTAGACTTTGCTGTTGGCACTGTTTATACAGGGCTGCCTTCTGCCCTCAGACCCCAGATGGTACAATAAAAACTATAATAATGAAATTTTATAGCAGGCATGACAGAAGTTGGAAAAAAAAACGACATAAATTCTGAGCCAGTAATATTACAAACAATAAAGAAAAAACCCAAGATTAAGTCTTTTCCAATCCCGAAGTCAACCCCCAAAGTCATTGAAGACCAAAAACCATGAAATGAAAAGACACGCTGTCTGGATTAACTGGCATAGGATTACTTGGTCTTTATCTTACTAAATATTAACCCAACATAAAGAAGCTAATGCCCTAAGTGCTCGGCCATAAAGCCAACTATTTTGCTTGCATTTAGACAAAAGCCACTAACAATACTGCCTAATATACCAGTAAAGCGTCTACGGCTTTACTGCTAATTTTTTATAACTCGCAAGATGATCAAGTTGTTTTTTTACCCATGATTTATCGGTGGGGCGATGGCGGCGGAGGTACTGACTTTGGCCACCGCCGCTGTAATACCAACACCAGTGTACTTTTTTGCAAATCCTAAGGCCGTATAACGCTTGCAATTGACGCCTTGCTCCCCAAAACAGTGTTTATTCGTCTGCTAGTGTTGTTCTTCAATAAAATTTTTTCGATAGTTCTCTATTCTATTCATTGAGTTCGAAATTTGGGTCCGGTAGTAGTTAGCACTTCTAGTCTTGCGATCTTTCTTGTTCAGATCTTTAGTTTTTGTCTTATTTTTCTTTAATATCAGCCCTAAGTTGGCTCATCAGCCTCAACGATTTTTTCTTTTTCTCTTTTTATAGCTCATCTAGTTCACCTATTTTTTGCTAAATGTTTGTTAATTCGCCTCTATCCTTCTCAAAGTTTGACAAGGCGCTATTTCTCGCATGGGCCGTGATCGTGTATGGTCTTTAATGCGTTTCTTCTGAAAACTGGTTCTGCTTCTATTGTATTTTTTTAATTCGCCTGCTTGATTGGTTTAATTTTTTAAAGTTCCATTTTTGCATTTGGTTTTCTGTCGGGGTTCTTGTAGTGTGTTTTGAAGTTTAGAAACTGCCTCCCCATCTAATTTTGGTCTAGCAATGCCAAGGCGATTTTGATCTTTCACACGAGTCTTTGTATAATTGTACTCTTGGCTAAAAAACTTTGATGGGTTTTGGGTTTTGTTTTTAAGCCGAACAGATTCTCCTTGATCGCCCCTTACAAACAAATGACCATCTTCTAATTCAAAATCATTTGGGTCTAAAAATTCGGGTGGTTCTTGACCTAAACTTTTGTAAAATGCTCCAACCGCACTTTCTGTTAATTCACGCCGCATTGAGAGCGCTGAGCGATGCCCTGTCAAAGGGATCATTTCACTCATTCGTCTCCACGATCAAAAACATCATAATCTTCTGCATCTTCAATGCCTGCCAAAATTTTTAAATAATTAATTAATTTTTTTTTTTATTTTGTTTAAAAAAAATGTCACAAGCACATGGCTCATTCTTGACCCGCATAGAAGACTGAAAGAAACCCCTTTGGCGGAAGGAAATAAGCGGACTATTACTGTTCCAAATAATCCATCTACTAAATTTATGCAGATCAAATTCTTACTGTCAAATTTCCAGACCTAGGAGCAAAAAGACGTGATTGGGGCCAGGCTCTTTCACGTCTTACTTTCAAATAGCGCTCGCTCAAAAAACAGACCCAAACAGGACAGTTGTACAGAATCTGGGACGGCAATCGTTAAGAAAATTTCTATAAAACTTGAGGGGCAAGAAATATTTTCTTACACAATGCAGACATATTTTTAACCTATTCTGATCTATGGGTAACCGGGAATGAAAGGGCTGATCTTGCGTTTTTAAGGAATAGAAAATTTAAGAAGCACTAAAACATAGAATAGGTGCCGCAATACTAAAGACGGGAAAAAGTATGTGGCTGTAAATTTTGCGTTGGAAATCGCTTTTCCATTCCCCTTTGATTTTTAGTTGTTAAAAGCGCATGCGCCATAACTTTCAAGGAGCATTAAAAGACAGATTGTCATATGAACTAACTTTTTAAAGAATACAAACGGGTTATCAGATCAACAAAAACACCGAAGCAAAGTACCCGCATTTCTGACATCTCGTTAGAGTTTGACGTTGTTAGCAACCCTAATTTAGCAAAGGCTGATTGAGCAACAATATCAGTCAAAATTTGCAATATATTACGAAAGAGTGATTCATCATACAACATATCCCAAAAGCAGGGCAGACACTATATGGAATTTTAGTTTTAGTGCCGCACAAGATCGCTTAAAGGTATTTTATTGCTGTGTGAAGATGAAGAACCATTCAAAAGAGGAAGTGAAAGTTTTTAATCCAAAAATAACGAAATACAATGTTCGAAATTTAGGGCAGCCTAACCAAATCTATGCTAGCGGGCTTAAAACCCTTTTCAGCATTTTGATGAAATAAGAAAAAATGTTTGGAGGTGGGGGGTGTAGAAATCCAACAGTTGATCTTGTGGCTAAAGATCTGCACCTTCACAGTGTAAGACTTGATGATTATTAACAACAAAATACGGTTTATTTGGGTTGACCTAAGGTCAACAGAGGATAATCAGTTGCATGGAAGCGGGAGAACTGTGAAAGACGTAATAAACATTCAAATTGATAAAGAAGAAGAAGCTGATAAAACCCCTTAAATGGGACATTTGTTTTTATTATATGATGCGCAGCTGAATATTTTAAGCAAAAAGATTAGAAACTGTAGTATACTAAATTATTTTTTCATTTTATAAAAGCATGCTGTTCAGGTTTTTCCAAATGTGCCTACAGCGCCGCCAAAAGAAGAGATAGCAGGCAATTCTGCTGTTATAGAAACCCCTGAAGTAAAAACCTTCAGATTAACAAACATTACGCAAAAGCAAAAAAAAACTAGAGCAGGACCTTTTAAAATACAGCAAAACCAAACGAAGGTATTCTGCTGCCTTTAATGCTGTTACCTATGTTAATACTGGAGCTTCAACATAAGCGCCGCATCAGCAGCGACAAGCGTTGTCTCTTAGCAACAGGCATAGGCGCACCCGCAGCTTTACCTCTAGGAGGTTTGTCTTTAGCTCTCGGCCTGTGTTTATTTGCTGTAAGTGCGGCTGGCAAAAAATTAAAAAATAAACTCCAAAAGCACACAGCTATGGTTTAACTAATAACACTAAACTTAGCTCGTTAAACTGACAATAAATAAAGCGCTAGCTGACCCCAAACATCACGGATGAAGAATTTAATCGTTTACAGGCCGATTTTGATGACTACAAAAGACAAAAGTTTGATCTTCAAAGAAAGGCGGGGACAAGTTTTTCTCAACAGCCAGACGCCGAGCAGATAAAAAAGGAATGCTTAAAAAAAGTAAACGAGACATTAAACTCTGTTCTAAACAGCTCACATTAACAACGCCAAAGGGTGTTTATACTTTAGTTTATGAGTCCAAGCGCAAAAAGACCGTTGATATTGGTTCTGATTAAGTATTTTTTTTTAATTTAAATAAATATTTTTTGGGTTAGAAAAGAAAGACAGCATGCTAAGATATATGAAGGACAAGAAAGAATTGTTTGAAGGGAAAGCTCAGAGAGAGCGTTTATCAAAGCATTGAATGATATTGATTTTAGAAGTCATTGACCCAACAAACGTACAGGCAAGCGGGTTTTTCATGCTATTTCTCAAGTTCCAGGCAAACTAACAAAAGACCCGCCAGTTAAAGTAATGTTAGCTGTTTTAATCGACTATATAACAATAAATGAGAAAATCTAGAAGTCTGGGTCTCAACTAAACAGCAGACTATTCTTTCTCATAATGACTTAACAACCCGGTTGGGCAGACGAACTGCTTACACAGTTTGACGCTGCCGCTGAAGAAGCCAAAATGAGAGGCTCTGGTTGGTCAGAGGGCGAAGTCTTAGAGATTTGATTTAAAAAAGGCTAAGTATGGCACCGATTGTAGGCAAGGCTTTCATTCCGCTACCTCGGGAGTTTGGTTTTAAAAGACAGTTTAAACAAAAAATTCAGACAACAAATGTTTCATGTGTGCTTTCTTGCAAGGCTGCATCATTCCGCGAACACGCAGAGAGAGTGACTAACTATCGGCAATACGCCAAAGATCTTAACTTCAATGGAATACCCTTTTCCTGTTAGTGTAGACCAAATTGATCATTTGAAGAACAAAACAACCCAATAACTGTTAATGTAAACACATGGGATGAGGAAACAAATTTGGTGCCAATTAAAGTGTCCAAGAACAGTCCAACAATAGGCGAACCAGCCAAAAGTCATGGGGACTTACTCTTAATGTTTTCGCCAGCGGGGCGGGCCCCATTACACATTGATACGCACAATGAGCAATTATTAGCGCATACTTCAAAAAAATGAACATAAACAAGAATTCTGTAGAAAATGTTTAACAAGAATTCCAACCGCTCAACCCGCGCTTGAACATATAAAACATTGTAAAAGTTCTGTAGACTGTAAGACAAACTAACTACGCCCCCCCCAGGATCTAAAGTTAGTTTTAAGAACTGGAAACGGCTGCAAAAAAATCCATACGTATTTACGCAGACTTCGAATCACTCATTGTTTCCCTTATGAAGGGCCACACCACAAAAACTTCGAAAAACAGTCTAATGAGTAATCATCAGATTTGTTCAGTTGCTTTTGTTATTGTAGGTCGATGGCGTTTTTATTCGAGCCAAATTATTAGAGGGCCAGATGCTGCAGAATACTTCTAGAACGCATGCAGAAAGTGCGTAATGACTGTTTCAAAATCTAAACTTATCTGAAATCAAAAGACGCCTGAAGACCAACAACAGTATGACTCAGCCACGCATTGTTGGATTTGCGGTTTAGAGCTAACGCCCAAGAGTGTAAACCCACAGTAAGAGACCATGACACATTAGCGGAAAGTTCAGAGGAGCGGCGCATAAAAAAATGCAATCTTCAACTAAATTTTTGATCCAAAGACATGGAAGCTGGCCTGAAATCTTTCACAACTTGCGGGGTTATACTCTCACCTTATAATGCAAGCAGTAACCAGCGCCTTCGGGGTAGCATGCATTGCACAGTCTCAGAAAAGTACATGTGCTTTAAATCTAAATAACATTCTTTTTATGACTCTATGCAACACATGATGGGCTCATTAGAGGCACTGCTATGTCCTTAAAGTCCTGCCCAATAACGGAAAAATATTTTGACTCAACTCTTGTTAGAAAGGGTGTTACCCTTATGAATACATGAACAGTTGGGAAAGGTTTGACGAAGATACACTTCCACCTAAAGGCGCGTTCTTTTCTAGTCTTAGAGGAAAGGACATCAGCGACTCCGATTACCAGCATGCTCAAGATGCGTGGCAGAAGTTAGAGTGTAAACGATGGGAGACTATCATGACTCCTATTTAATGGCCGATGTATGTTTGTTGGCGGACGTCTTTGAAAATTACAGAAAGACCTGCATGAAACATTACAGCTTGGATCCCGCGCATTACATTTCTGCGCCCGGGATGAGTTGGGACGCTTTCTTAAAAGATACTGGAGTGCAGATTGATTTATTGTCAGATTTTACCAATGATTCAGATGATTGAAAACGGATTGCGTGGAGGAATTAGTATGGCGTCGCATCATTACTGTAAAGCAAACAACAAATACTTGGACGACTATGATCCAAGTAAAAGGTCTAACTATCTCATGTATTTAGATGCAAACAATCTGTATGGTTGGGCAATGGCGCAATCACTTCCATTACGTACTTAAAAATGCACACAGGTACGAACAATATTCAAAAGGCATTAAAGTGGTTGGACAGTTTAACGCCTGATCAACAGCGTGGTTTTCATTCTAGAAGTTGATTTAGAATATCCTCATGAACTCCATGACTGCATAATGACTATCCATGAGCTGGCAGAAAGTCTAAAGATGATCCAAGAGTACACCACTAAACTTGTGCCCTAATCTTCGAGGCAAAAAAAATTATGTCTGTCATACAGACTTCTACAATTTTATTTAAGACATGGTTTGAATTTTGACAGCAGTTCATCGTATAATTGCTTTTGATCAGAAACAGTTCATGCAACCAAATCAACATGAAGAACACTGATCTCAGAACCAAATCCACAGATGCTTCAGAAAAGACTTTTTCAACTGATGAACAACAGCTGATTGGAAAGACTAAGGAGAATCCGCACAAGCGCAAAGTATGTCAGATTAGTCACCAGAGGAGAACGAAGCAATTAAGCTGACTTCACACCAATTATCAGACTTCAGAAGATTTTTCATGATCACTTTTGGCATAATAATGAAAAAAAAAAAGTCAAATTAGACAACCTGTATTTATTGGTTTTTAAACTGTTTAGAATTAATCAAGCTATTGATGTTAGAGTTCTTTATGACTACTTTAAGCCCTCTAATTCCTGAGTCCCAGAGTACTTTACCAGAAAACAGACAGTTTTGTTTATAGATATCCCTACTGAAGACATCTATAAAGACATGGAACCGAAGTGGCTAAAGGGCATGCTGGTGGTATGATACATTCTGATTATCGCAAAAGACTCGCCTTTGCAATTCAACCGTTAACAAGAAGGTTTTAGAAAGGGGGAGATGAAGATGAATTACTGGAAGTGATCCAGGAGTCTGTGTTGGGTTTAAGTCAAAAATGTACATTAATTTCGAGCCAGGAGAAAATCATTAAGAAAGCAAAGGGAAATATCTCGCAGCGTTGGTGCAGTCCAAACATATCACATGACCACTACAAAGAAGCCTTGTTGGGCAATAAGAACTTTTCATCATGACAACGTAAACTGCGATCTAATCTACATGAGATCAACACAACAGCTGTAAACAAAGAAGTCATTAGATAGAACAAACACAAAACGGTGTTTGTTAATCCGGAGTTATCATAAGCAATCGGGCACTGGAGGACCGCATACACAGGTGGTTTTATATATATTCATCAACATTTATTATAAGATCAATCATAGCTTCATCTCCAATTCATTTAAATCTTTACTCATGTTTGCTTGAATGAGTTCGAATTTTTTCAGTAAATTTCAAGATATTTCTTTTTCCCAAATTGGGAGTTTGAGTTGTAGGTGATCTGATGATTTTAGCATGCCTTGATTTAATCTCCTCGAAAATGTATTCCTTAATAGCATTACACGCCGAAATGATTCCCGTAATCATTTTCAAGGTCTCTTCCTTTACCCTTCTTGTTTCGTTCTGCGCTTCCTTCTGGCCTTCCATTTTAAACCAAAATATGTTTACGTAAATTAATTAAAGCGGAACTGTGCCTGGGGGGATTATCTGCAGTTCTTCCTTCACAAAAGATCTTTGAGGAGCTGGTTGTTTTGTTGTAGCAGTTTCTCGTAAATAATACACGGGCGGATTCATCTTTACAATTCTTTTTATTTCATATGGGTCAACACTCCAAACTGGATCTGTTGCCCTGATGCGAGTGTCCCCTTCTGCTTCCCCCGGTAAATAAAGGTACCTTACTTTTAAACCAACGGTAATAGTTTGCTGGTTGTACTGGAGTCTTCAGCAACATTTATTGTTTTTCTTTTGATTGCTTGTACTGGTTTTAGCCCTTTAAATTCTTCATTATTCATTGCGCGCAAAACTGAGGGCAGTCTTCTAACCCATTCTGTGTTGCGAGAATTGTCAATCAGCTCTCTGTGATACTGGTAGGAGAAAAGTCTTTCGGCTAACTGTTTGTTAAAGTTTTCAACTAAAGCCTGTGATCTGTGAACTCCTGGGATGCCTCTTTAATGGTAACTCTATGTTTTAACAATAATTGATTCACTTGGCCTTTAAATTCTTTTCCATCATCGACTTGAATCATGCGAGGGAAAGTTAAGGGCCTCGTTGGTATATCAGTTGTATGGCAACAGCAACAGCAGAGGCACTCTTTTGTGTTAATGGTTCTGCATCTTTGTATCTTGAAGCTATGTCAATGACTGTAAGGGCGTACTTAAATCTTTTTCGTCTAATCCTATCAGAGGGTAAATATAGAAGATCCATTTGATGGGTGTCGTTTGGAGTTGTATTGACAAAGTGTGGTCTTGTATTCGTCTAGGCGCAGGTAAATAAATTTGCCAAATCGCTTGTTTAGATAACCATTCCTTTGCTGTTTGTTCACTGACTCCCGCCGCTTGGCTTAGCTTTTGTATTGCTGTGATACCCTTCCAATATCCTTTGGGCGAATAATAGATTTTGTTCATTTTTTACTCAGCCAATATTATGTGCAACAAAATACACAACGGTCATACCAACGACAATAAACGCGATTTCTTGCATCTTTTGTTTTTCTGATGGTTGATAAAAGTCACTGAATTTTGGTGGGGGCAATGTCTGGACCGGTTTGCCTGTTACTAGATAATATTCTTTTATTGCTTGGTCAACATTTTTAAATGTGTAAGCTGCATGCCCCTGTTCTTTCAGGTGTCATTAATAAAATCTAACTGCTCAAGTCTCTGCCTTTCATAGGCGTCTTGTGCAGCTGCTAGTTCCTCCATAGCTTTGTTATGTCTTTTTCTCTCGCCGTCATCCCGCAGTTTACTAAATGCAAAATTACTTCCGCTAAAAGCAAGCGCATTAACCACAGCGCCGCCTATCATTATTGCGAGTGAAGCCATTTTTTAAAAAGATTTTTTTTCTTACAATTATTGTCGGGAAATTATTCCCTTGTTAACAAAAAAAAATTTTTCGGGCAACCGAAGCTGCAAGATAAACACTTCGAATCCTCAAAGCTAGTTTCCAAATCCGGGTTTTTAATTCTTAAAAGCTTTCCCAAAGCATTGAGTACCCCAAACACTACCCCCCAAATAACAGCAGAAGGTAAAAAGGAAAACATTTTTTTCAGTCTCATTTTATAAAAAAAATAATAAATTTAAAAAAAAACTAAAACAGCGATGACACTCGCTACAAGGGGCCTAAACCTTCCTAAAACTTAAAAATGACCAAGTTATGACCAAGCATTATGCCCAAAAAGGAGAGGCTTTTCTTTGGCACGGTGGAAAAAAAAAAACCGTTCCTGGGAACTGAATTCCATTGAACAGTTTAAACAGATTCGCCACAAACTTTTTAAAGTACAAACAGTATGAAGCGCACTGGGTCAAATGGTGAAAATTTGGGGGGGCAAACAGTTCTATTTTTGTACACTAAACTATCAGAGATTTGCTCCCATTGATTCTGAACAAAAATTTTACAAAAATTTTAAAACGCAAGACCATTTTTAAAAATCATTAGAGCCCTTTGGGTGATTTAACAAGTTTTGGAACAGTTATCGCCATTAATCAGGGTTTAAATAACTTTTAATCATAAGATTTTTTTTTTTTCCCTTTAAAAAATAACATCGGGAAAAAATCAGCAAAACCAAAAAACACGAATCAGGGAAAAATAACCAAGCAAAAAATCCAAAAAACGCAATCGGGGGGGCCTTTAAAATCCTGCGTGTTGAAGCAGAAAAAAATTAGCAGAGGGGAAAACAAAAAAAAAAAAATTTAATGTTACAAAATTTTAAACCATCATAAAAACATAACACCGCCAACGCCAGAACAAGTTTTTAAAATGCCACTAAAAAACTCCATGTATACAAGGCCCCAAAGCTTCAGGAATTTTGAATTAAAACTGTTCCATTTTTTGGCGCCATTGCTGCTTTTGGGGGGCATTATTGCGGCATAAAAATAATACACGATGGAAACAAAACAAAAGAAACCAAAAAAAACTAAACCCCACTAAATGCAGAAAAAACCCCACCACCCCAAAACCCCAAATAAAAAAGCATCATTTTGATCCATTTCAAAGGGGAAAAAAATTTTTAAGAACTTAATTTTAAATTTTTTAAAAAAAAAATCATGGCGATTATAAAATGAAAAAGTCAATAAAAAAGCCCTGGATCTTTTAAAACTTTCCTAACCAAATTGTAATAAAATGGGTTGCTTCGTTGCAAGAACTTCATTAAGTCTATGCGGAGAACCTGAGCAAGACACCTCAACATGACGCTTTTTTAGGCTGTGGTCCTAATTAGACATCTCTTTAAAGAAAAAACATAGATTGTTTTTTTTTTTGAAATAAAAAACTTGAAAAAGAACTTGTCTGTACTTAGAGATACTTAGTTATGATCTTAGTAACGGGGTAAGAACTTAATAAAGAATTTATTAAAACTTGTGAATGACTTGAAGTAACTTTAGGAAAGGGGATGACTACTTTTAATCGAACAGTTCCAAAAAAATTAAACTAAATTTTTAAAAAAACTCGATCTAACAAACAAATTTTTGATTAGAAAAGTACCCAAACAAAAAATAGGGAAAACCCGTTATACGGGGTATGATACAGCACTGTTCTGAATGCGTGGGAAAGGGGTCGGGTTTTGTTTTGGGGAATTTTTTTTTAAAAGGGGGGGGAAGTGACTTTGTGCTTTATTACCTCATTTTGTAATTTCAAAGCAGCCACAAGAGCACTGTAAAAAAGCTTGATACAAAAACAAGTCAATTGACGAAGTCCGCTTTGTAGCCACCTAAAGGGGCCTGTAGCGGGGCGAAGCGTTAAAGCGGGAGACAAGTGAAGGGGGCAGAAAAAAACGCAACATTATTTTCACATATACTGGCTCAGCTATAGCGCGTAATCGCTACAAAACCCTCTAAGACACTTGAGGCTTTTTTTTTAAGTATAGTGTTGCCACACACTATCCCACCCCGTCCATCAAGTTTTGATTTTCGATTTCCTTTTCCTACCCAGCCCCGGGGTTTTGCAAAACCGTTTTTTTACTATTTTTAGAACCATTCGTTCTATTTTTCGCCGTCCCCGCATTGCTGTACTTAGCAGGGGCATGGGGCGCCTATTTTAGAGAGGGCCCGAGCACCGATCTAGCGGTTTTTTAAAAAACCGTTTTTACTATTTTTTTGAACACATAAAAAGGAAGGGTTTACTGAATTGTTGAAGCCATTGTGAGCGGGAGGGTATCTTTTGGACCAAGGGGCCCCAAATTGGAACCTGCAGCTTTTTCAATTTCTTTTATTTTGCTACAATAAGGTAATGGAACCCAACAGAGTAAAAAATTGGAACCCAAAAAGCACCTTGCAACAAAATAAATTTACGGCATGACGGGAAAAATTTTCCTTTTTGTTCAAGCCCTTTTTCCCAGTTTTCCTTCATTTTTCCACTTTTTTTTTTAAAATCAGCCACCCTTACACAGGGTTTTAAAAAACCCAAACTGAAATATAATCTTATTTTTGGGGATCCTGTCTCTTCAAATTTCTCACTCCCTTTTGCAGCCTGTCAAAAACTTCGTTTCCTTTCAATAGAGAAAAAAGGCTTTCAGAAATCTTTTCCAAATGGATACAAACATCACCACATTTGCTGCAAGAAATTTTGTACCCCTCTGGGTGACTCTTTTTTAGCTTTGTTTTTGCCCCGTTTTTTTTTTGAACAATGTTAACTGTTTGTTTGGCTTTTTGGGAGTTTCTGTGGGCCTTCCGTTTTTCGCTTTTTTAATTGTTTTCCCATCATGTTTTTTTGATATCAATTGGTTTCTAAAACAGTTTTTCCTTCTTTATCCACCATTCTGAGGGACGAGTTGGAAAGGAACTGTTTGTGCAAATCCATATCGGTAAAATAAATTTAAGGTTCTTGGAATAATCTAATAGATCTTGAGAACGTTTTCCTCTCTAACTTCCTGACTACCTTGAGAAAAGGCTACCAAGTAAATCTAAGATTCTGAGACATGAAACAGTCCCAAAAGAAACAAAAACAAAAACAAACTCGCTGAAACCAAGACACGCTTCACACCAAACCTCCAAAGTACATACAAGAAATTCAGCCTGTTTGGGAACAACAAAACAGTGCTGGGCGGGTATGACCGCTGTTGTACCGTGTCTATTTCCACACTTACATTGGAGAATGAAAGAAAAATGTCCAGATATTTTTTTAACTCGGCGGGAATGGCGGATTCGGGTTTCGCCTGCGGTGGGCCCCGACATCTTTTGTTGTAACAAAGTCTGTAAATTTAAATCGCCAATCACCCGGTACACCGCAACTATAACCTACCCCCGCACCCGCCCCCCCCCCACGCCGCCACTCAAGTTTCTACAAGTTCTTTAATGAAGTTACCTGACAAAGTTTGTTAAAAAAACAATTTTTGGATCAAATGTTTTTGTCATATTAACTTTAAAAAAGTATTCAAAAACTTTTTCAAAATTAGAATCCCCACTGTCTTTTTAAAACTACAGCGCAAACTTACACCTCCACAGCCCTGGGAAAAATAAACACCCCAAGTGCTAGGCAGGTAGGCCGGCAACTAGCAATTAAAAGCTTACACCGCCCTGACAGAGCAGGGTCGTTGACACCGCCCTAACAGAGTTGACAGTACTGAAAAGAAAGCCGTGGGAACAGACACCGTTTTGTATATGAAGCGCGTTCAGTCACGGCCGCTTTTCCCTACGTTACTCTATGGGGGCGTGTTCAGTTTTGGCTACTTTCTCCTACGCTACTCTCTGAAAACCTTAGTAAATTAGTATTGAAAACGGATAACCCTGCACAGTATGTTTGTTTGTAGGGTCGTTATTTTTTGGTTACTTGTCAGAGAACAGGAATAGGCGGCTTTTAGGCCACTTTCGCCCAAAAACTCGGTGGAGGGTGAAAGTGGCTTAGAGTCGGCCTTTTCCTGTTCTCTCCCCGACACCTTATCAAAACATCCTTCCAACAATTCTGCGAGCTCAAGTGTCGCTATCCATTCCCCCGTGTTGGTACCTGGCACAAAACTGTACAGTGAAGCTGTTCAGTCAGCCCCTTCTGCCAGCAGTCATGAAGATAGGCAAGATAGAAGAGAACACAGTGGTAACGAAGAGGGGAGAGATGACACACGGGATAGGCCAGACAGCAAGAAGGACGCCGCTGAACGTCAGAACGACAGCCCCCAGCTGGATCACAACAGGTCATACCAGAAGTCAGCCTGACCCCTGTGTTTTCTACGCAGACGGCACCACCGATCGGCGAGTCTACAGACACCGCAGCAGACAACCGGACGACATCGCTGTCAACCTGCCAAGCCATAGAGGAGGTGGCACGACCCACTACTGCTGCCCCGGCCACCACCTCTTCCCCTGCCACACGTTCAGCAGTCACACCCAGTGACACGACCGCTGACAGTGGTAACAGTGAAGAAAACAGAAACAACACGACACCAACAGGCAGTCTGCCTGGGGAAGATGACAACTCCGTTGGCATTGCTGGGGGTGAGCGACAACAGACAGACTGTGCCAGAGGGGAGGAAAATCTTCCCATGCCTCTGTCACTGTGTCAGACAGTGTGTACCATCCCGGATGTGGAGATGGCCCACTACCTGAAGACGACGCAACCTGTGGCACACCTGACAACGACTGTCAACAAACCAGGTAACGCCGGGGATTCCCCTTCCCCTCCCCTCACCCCCACTCCTCCCATTCCCACCCCTTCTCGAAACCGCAAGGACAGTGCACATTCCACAAATACCGCTTCGCACGTGCAAAACGAAAGACAAAGACGTTCGCGCCGTGGAGAAATGGACCGCAAAGCAGGTCAGGGAGTTCAAGGTCCCATTCCTTGTCACTTGACAGACAGTCATCAATTCCCGAGTGCTGGAGTGGTCGCTCAAAGCCGAAAAAGCGAGCGAGTCCTCGGAAACCTGTCGTCTCTAAAAATAAAAATAAGAAATGAAGGTACGGTCCCGACCCTGATGTAAATACTCTGAAAGTACAGTGTTTTCAATGGTTTCATATAATGTGGAAGGTATCCTATCAAAACTAAAAGAAACTAGCTTCGTCTCCTTTATTATAAACTTCGACTTCATTTGCCTGGTAGAAACTTTTGTGGATTCATTCACGTCTACTTTATTTTCCGTCCCATACAAGCTTTGTATCACCAGCAAAAAAATTATCTCTTCGGGGAAGGAAAAGTGGTGGGGTCGTTGTAATGGTAAAAAACATTTTTTGCAATTTATAAAAGAAATTCAAACAAAATACGATAATGTTATTGTACTCCAAGTTGATAAGCGGCTGTTCGGAACTGAGTCTGATGTTTTCATTATTAGTATTTACTTGAATCCAGTTAATAGTCCGTTTTATGACTTTAGTGACGTGGACAATGGGATCTCTGTTCTTGAACAATGCATGCTCGATATTATTGAAAAACAAGAAGACGCTGAATTTATCCTGTGTGGGGACTTTAATGCTAGAACCTCTGATATCTTTCCTGCACAGCTGACTGTAGACGATGTGATGTCTGATCCCGCTCACCATGACAAGTGTATTGTCTCTGACACTGATGATCAGACTCCCCCTCCTCGTTCTTCGCAGGACACTATCATTAATGATTATGGTCAAAAACTACTTAGTTTATGTACCGGTTTTGATCTGTATATTCTGAATGGTGTTTGTTTAGGAGACACAGATGGTTGTTTCACTTATATAGCTCCCTCTGGAAACAGTGTTATTGATTATTTTATTTTCTCTACTTCTTTGTGCTCTCTACCCAGAAGACTTTTTGTTCATGAAAAAATTCACTCAAAGCACATGCCTGTCGAATGCGTTGTGATGTGTAACCAGCAAACGCATGATGTTGAAGTTAACGACTCGTCTATTTTCAAACTAGTTTGGTCTGAAGATAGGCGAGAAGACTTTCTAGATCAAATAATTTACCAGAAAACAAAACCTCGCTTGAGCAAGCGAAACAGTTAATTGAAGTTGAAATAGACAGTGCACTCGATTTGTTTTCTGCCACCCTAAAATCTGCCGCCTCTTGCATGTCTGTAAAGCAGGGTGGTCGTAGGACCATCAAAGGTAATGTATGGTTTGACTCGGAGTGTTATGAAAGTCGAAAGAATACCAAAAAGCACTACGCGATTTCAAACGTTTACAAAAGAAAACCCCACAGAGGGTGGACACGAATACTTTGAGAAGAGAAGGTCATATAAAAAGTTATTGGAGGATAAGGAGAAAACATACAAAACGAAATGTAGAGCAGAACTTGAACAGAATGTAAACGATTCCAGACAGTTTTGGAAAAATATAAAACATTTTTCAACGAAAAGTAGAAAGGTTGGTAATATTACGGATGTAGAGTGGTTGCAACACTTTAAGAGGGTCTTTGAAGTAGATACTATTGTTTCTACGGATGACGATTCTCCGATTTTTGAACCGGATTTTGAAGAAGAAAATGATAATTCAGATTTTGGACCATTGAATGATGATATTACTGAAGAAGAAGTAGTAGGCTCAATTAATCACTTAAAAAATAACAAAGCAGCAGGTCCAGACGGTATTTTGCCTGAATTACTCAAATCTTCGAGGGATATAGTTGTTCCTTTTCTTCTGCGATTTTTTAATGCTGTTTTTTCATCAGGTCAGTACCCAGCAGCTTGGACCGAGGCTATCATACAACCTGTGCATAAGAAGGGTAATCTGCACAAACCTGACAACTATAGAGGCATCTCACTTTTGAATTTAAGTGGTAAAATTGTACAGTTACATAATCAATAAGAGACTGTCCATATGGGTTGAATCTAAAGGTCTGCTAGGAGAAATTCAAGCTGGTTTTCGGAAAGATCATTCAACCATCGATCACATTTTTACTCTTTTTTCGATGGTTCAAAAATACCTACTTAGAAACAGGAAATTATTTGTTGCTTTCATTGACTTCCGTAAGGCTTTCGATTTCATTTCACACGGAAAACTTTGGCCTATATTGCGAAAATCTGGAATTAAAGGGAAAATGTTATTGACAATCCAAAGCATGTATAAAACTGTAAAAGCTCGAGTACGCTGTGGGATCAAGATGACGGAAGCATCACTTGCTATAAAGGCTTAAAACAAGGCGAGGTTACCAGTCCGTTACTTTTTTCTCTGTTCATTAACGAACTGGCCTCAGGAATAATTGAAAATGGACGACACGGCATTCAACTGAACCCTGACATGATTGAGCTGTTTATTTTACTTTTTGCAGACGACATTGTACTTTTGTCAGACACGGTTGCTGGACTTCAGAACCAGCTCAATGTTCTTGCAATTAAGGCATCTGAATTAGATTTACATGTCAAACTTGACAAATCGAAAATAATCATTTTCAGGAATGGTGTTATATTTCTCGACGTGAGGCATGGACATATAACGGCCTTCAAATGGAAGTAGTTAATTCTTACAAATACCTAGGGTTGTTTCTTAGTACCAGATTATCGTTCTCTAGGGCTCTGGAAGACATGGCGACTAAAGCCAAGAAAGGTGTTATTGATATACTCAAAACTTTATGGAGGATTGGTGACTTTTCGGCCAAGATTTTTCTAAAGCTATTTGATGCTCAGATAAAACCTATTCTTCTATATGGCTCTGAAATTTGGGGACTGACTGGATCTTCTACAATAGAAAAAGTGCACATGTTTGCTTTGAAAAAGCTGTTAAATGTCAGCCCAAGGACACCAAATGACATGGTATACGGCGAGATTGGACGTTATCCTTTATACATATTTTCTTACTTATCATGCATTAAGTATTGGCTAAGACTTACAAGAATGGATCGATCAAGACTTCCGCGTAAATCATATGATATGCTTTTGATATTGTGTGATCAAGGTAAAGTATGTTGGGCGTCACGGGTTCGGGATACTTTATTCAAATTTGGATTCGGTTTTGTTTGGGAGCATCAAGGCGTAGAAAACATGCGCGGATTCCTGAGCTCATTCAAGCAAAGACTGGTTGACTGTCATAGTCAAAACTGGCAAGAACACATTCAAAAAAGCAGTAGATTTAGTGTTTACCGTTCTTTTAAATCTTCTCTGTCGCTGGAATCTTATTTCACAGTTGTTAAAAATAAACACATCAGAGATGTTTTGATTAGGTTTAGAATAGGTGCCTCCGAATTACGTACTCATAAAATGAGATACGCTCCCGTTCATCAATGTGATTTGAAATGTCCTCTGTGTGATGCTGGCCTCGAAGATGAAATGCATGCTATGTTTTACTGCAGGTCCTTGAATGATTTACGGGAGAAGTACATTCCATCTCGGTATACAAAGCATCCCACTGATAGAACCCTGGAAAAGTTAATGCAAGACGATGAGCATCTCCATGATTTAGGACGTTTTATTTACTACTCTAACAAACGTCGTGTATCACAGGTGTAATCATATTATTAGCTAATATCGAATGTAACTGTTTAGCATTTGTGTTCGCCGTTGTTTGCCTGTTTGTTTACTGTTGCAATTGGCATGGTACTATTTGGAAACAGCCATACAGTGTGTGTGTGTGTGTGTGTGTGTGTGTGTGTGTGTGTGTGTGTGTGTGTGTGTGTGTGTGTGTGTGTGTGTTGTGTGTGTGTGCATTAATACGAAGGAGTTTGCATGTAAAATTGTAATGGGTCGGACGACCTTCTACAATAAATCATCTGAGTCTTGAGTCTCTCTTCCAGGCATTGATGTGTGTCTGTTCTTTTGTGTTAACCGTTTCTTCTTTCTATATATAGCGTTTATGTATGTTTACTTCTATTCTAGATTAGTTTTGCTGATGTTGTTATTGCATTTTCTATATATTTCCCTTCATTGAGGGCCGGATGTAGAAAAGCCATGTTGTGCTTATTCCGCTTTTTCCCTCATTAAAAAAGATTCGTTCGTTCGTTCGTTCGTTCGTTCTCTCTCTCTCTCTCTCTCTCTCTCTCTCTCTCTCTCTCTCTCTCTCTCTCTCTCTCTCTCTCCTCTCTCTCTCTCTCTCTCTCTCTCTCTCTCTCTCTCACACACACACACACACACACACACACACACACACACACACACACACACACACACACACACACACACACACACACACACACACACACACGCGCGCACCCACACACAAACATACACACCTCATGCATATACTCACGCAGCCAATCAATGCACATTTTTTCTTAATTTGAAAAAAAGGAAGTGTTTAAATTTAAAAAAAAAAAACATTTTCTGGAACAGCATCAG
Source organism: Conus ventricosus (assembly GCA_018398815.1). Taxonomy (NCBI): domain Eukaryota; kingdom Metazoa; phylum Mollusca; class Gastropoda; order Neogastropoda; family Conidae; genus Conus; species Conus ventricosus. Next base: position 24,635 of record JAFLJL010019340.1, read on the forward strand.
TAATGCACCGCCCATTTTGTTCAACCACCTGCAACATCTAAGAACCTGCTATGCAATACAAAGTAATGTGGCACGACAGAATACACTACAGCACAATGTTTGGCTTTTATCCTGAGTGTAGCCTGTAGACAGGGCCATCAGTTAGCTCAGTTTCTCTGGTCCAGGACAAGAGACAGAAATTCCAAGGCAGAGAACAAGCTCTGGCAAATACGGTTTTCCGGAACGTTTTTTCAGAAAGCCCATGGCAGAGAACAAGCTCCAGCGAATACAGTTTTCTGGATTTTTTTCAGAAAACACAAGGCAGAGAAACTCCTTCAAATACAGTTTTCCGGATTTTCTTTTTCAGAAAGTCTAAAGCAGAGAAGAAGCTCCATCGAATACATTCAAGATTTTTTTTTCTCCAGAAATTCCAAAGCAGTGGAGAAGATCCATCGAATACAGTTTTTCGGAATCTTTTTCAGAAAGCCCAAGACAGAGATGAAGCTCCATCGAATTCAGTTTTCCGGAATGTGTTTCAGAAAGTCCAGGTCAGAGACAAAGATCCATCACATACAGTTTTCCGGATTTTTCCCCAGAAAGTCCAGGGCAGAGAATAAGCTCCATCAAATACAGTTTTCTGGATTTTTTTTTCTCAGAAAGTCCAGGGCAGAGAAGAAGCTCAATTGAATACAGTTTTCTGGATTTATTTTCAGAAAGCCATGACTACAATTATGTGGACTGGTCTCCATGATGCATGTCATGTCACACTCCACTTGCCAAGCCACAAGTCACACTCCACTTGCCAAGCCACAAGTCACACTCCACTTGCCACAAGTCACAAGTCACACTCCACTTGCCAAGCCACAAGTTACACTCCACTTGCCGAGACACAAGTCACATTCCACTTGCCACAAATCACACGCCACTTGCCATAAGTCACAAGTCACACTCCACTTGCCAAGCCACAAGTCACACTCCACTTGCCAAGCCACAAGTCACACTCCACTTGCCAAGCCACAAGTCACACTCCACTTGCCACAAGTCACAAGTCACACTCCACTTGCCAAGCTACAAGTCACACTTCCCCCTGCAAGCTACAATCACCCCTCCCCTTGCCAACTACCCAATCCAAAGGCTTTTTAAAAACTGACATGGGGGAAAAATTAACCAAGCCCCCAAGTCCCAAAGTGCTTAAACACGGACATTGGGAAAAATTAGCCCCCGCCCCAAGTCCAAAGTGCTTACACAAATGACATGGGGAAAAATTAACCCAAGGGCCCCAAGTTCAAAAGGGAAATTTAAAAACCGACATGGGAAGAATTAAAACCAAACCACAAGTCCCCAAAATGCTTTTTAAAAAATTTACATGGGGAAAAATTAACCAAACCACAAGTCCAAAGTTTATTTAAAAACTTACATGGAAAAAAATTAACCAACCACAAGTCCCAAAATCATAAACAAAAGACCGGGGAAAAATTAACCAAACCACCAAATCCAAAGTTTCATTTAAAAAACTGAAGGGAAAAATTTTTAAGCCCCAAGTCCCCAAAGCACGAGTTGCACGAGGCCTATGGGCGATTGACCCATCTGGGGGGTGGGAAATTTTTCATTTTTTTATTGTCGTTTTTGTTGTCGTGTATCCGTCCCCTAATGTGGCTTGTGGTGGGGTTGCACCTTAATGTCGTTTCAGCTCGGGTTAGGTGTACTTTCCTCTCTCCTCTCTCTCTTCTCCCCATCCCCTCTCTCTCTCTCCTCTCTCTCTCTCTCTCTTTTTAATTCCATTTCCCTGCTTTTCATCCTGCAAGTTCACGGGGGCGGGTACTTCGCTTGAACTGGCTGTCTCTATCGGCCTCTCGCCTGTCTTTTTACCTGCCGCATGTGCATCATTCCTCTTAGGCTTGAGGTATTCTCACTGTGACTTTAGCGTGGCATGTTGGCTTGCCATCTTTTTAGGCAGGTTAGCTTCACTCGAGGGGAAGATGTCCCTGGGAGCGCCTGCTCCGGTTCTGGTTCTTCACCACTTCGTCGAAGGTACGGTCGGTACCTTCATTCCTACATTTCGGCCTTTTGGGAAGGGACATCACATCATCTCTTTTCCCGCATCTGCTCTCTGCTGTCCTCTCGACTGGACAGAGGTAGAGAGTCGCTTGACCCGCCACTTCGGGGTCACCCACGGGTAGCTGAAATCTTTTTTCTTTCCTTCCTTCCTTCCGTTCCTCTCTTCCCGGGGGACTCACCCGAAGCTTGCGCTTTTGGGGCTGCGCACTGGTTGAGGAGCACGTGGGCTTTGCTGGAGGATCCCGACCCCTGTCCGGGACCTTCAGCGACAACGCCTGTCCCACGGGACGCGTTCTCCACGGTCCTCGGACTTCCTACGGGCCCGTGACACCAGTGTGGTTTTCGCTCTGTGTCGTGCAATTTGGGTGTGTGTGTGTGTCAAGGGTGTCGGCATTGAAAGACACTTCGTTCAAGAACCGCCCCGGGTTTGGGGCACCTGATGCGACTCGGTGCTCACAGTGGACTTTGGAGAGGCAGGGGTGTGGGGGGAAACCCCATGAAGCACGGAAAGGAATGTTGCTGAAGGCTTGTTTAATGATTATGGTTATGTTGTGTGCGTTGAAATGCTTGTCTGCGACTATGGGGATGTCGTGTGTGTTTAAATGCTTAATTGTGTGTATGTCGTGGTGTTGAAATGCTTTATTGTGATTGTGCATGTTGGTGTGTGTTTGGAATGCTTATTTGTTGGGCTATGTGTGTGTTGGTGTGAATAAATGGGGTGTTGTATCGTAATCTTTCTTGTGTGGGCTCTTCCGGGCGTGTGAGTTCATCACTCCCTTCACTCCCATTTTAGACCGATCCTGTCAGGCAGACCTCCAGGGGGCGGGCGTGACATCCAAAGTGCATTAAAACACTGACATGGGAAAAATTAACCAAGCCACAAGTCCAAAAGTGCATTAAACACTGACATGGGAAGAATTAACCAAGCCACAAGTCCAAAGTGCATTAAACACTGACATGGGAAGAATTAACCAAGCCACAGTCCAAAGTGCATTAAACACTGACATGGGGAAAAATTCAAACAGAAAAGCCAATATAACACATATTATATAATACAGCATAAGAACTTGAGAGCTCCTGTATGCACAATTCACTGACCCACAGAGCTGATGGCTTCAGGACGCACGTGTGCACGTGCCGAGCAGCCACATAGACGTCAACATCGTCGTCATACTCATACGGCTGATGACGTCCCACAGGGCACACAGTACTCCGCTCTTTGGGAACGCCGTCTCTGAGATCAAAAGTATTTGAACAGCTGACTGAAAACCATTGTCAACATCAAAAATTTAAAAACCCGCTCACCAACACGGACACAAGCTACGCACAAGCGTGTAACGTAAAATACAAAAGCAGAAATTCCTTTCTGAGAACTTTTTTCAGGAGGAACTAATTTACAGACAAAAGACGTCTCGTCACACTAAATTTCAGATTTACCGCAAAACGATATCCCAAAAAGTACACAAACATATGGACCCGTCCCATAACACATGCTTGTACTACATTAGCAATGCAATTAAAGCAGTGTACATCAAAGTGAATGACTACTTAAGATGCATCTTACACAAGGAATGTATGACAGGCTATATGTCAGACAGTGAGTCACTATGAACACTTGCAGGTAAGAACAACTCGTGGCAGTTCTTAACCGCCTGCATGGAGCAACAACGAATCTAGCAATAACTCCATGCCCGACATCATCTGACAAAGAGCAGTTCCGCATGCAGCAACAACGAATCTAGCCATGACTCCAGCAACGACCGAATCTAGCCATGACTCCAGCAACAACAAATCTAGTCATGACTCCAGCAACGACGAATCTAGCCATGAATCCAGCAACGACGAATCTTGTCATGACTCCAGCAACGACGAATCTAGTCATGACTCCAGCAAACGAATCTAGCCATGACTCCAGCAACAACGAATCTAGTCATGACTCCGGCAAAAACGAATCTAGCTTGACTCCAGCAACAACGAATCTAGCCATGGACTCCAGCACACGAATCTATCAGACTCCGGCAACAACGAATCTAGCTTGACTCCAGCAACAACGAATCTAGCTTGACTCCAGCAACGACGAATCTGGTCATGACTCCGGCAACAACGAATCTAGCTTGACTCCAGCAACGACGAATCTGGTCATGACTCCGGCAACAACGAATCTAGCTTGACTCCAACGACGAATCTAGTCATGACTCCAGCAACAACGAATCTAGTCATGACTCCAGCAACAACGAATCTAGTCATGACTCCAGCAACGACGAATCTAGCCATGACTCCAGCAACGACGAATCTAGTCATGACTCCAGCAACGACGAATCTAGTCTGACTCCAGCAACGACGAATCTAGCCATGACTCCAGCAACGACGACTCTAGTCATGACTCCAGCAACGACGAATCTAGTCATGACTCCAGCAAACGACGAAAGGTCTGCATGACTCCAGCAACGACGAATCTAGCCATGACTCCAGCAACGACGAATCTAGTCATGACTCCAGCACGACGAATCTAGCCATGACTCCAGCAACGACGAATCTAGCCATGACTCCAGCAACGACGAATCTAGCCATGACTCCAGCAACGACGAATCTAGCCATGACTCCAGCAACGACGAATCTAACCATGACTCCAGCAACGACGAATCTAGCTTGACTCATGCCGAGACCGTGTGACAAGGAGCAGTGCGCAGAGCAAGGACGTCCTAGAAGCAAACACACAAGTTCTATGGACAATGTTTTGTCCATGACTAAAGACAAAGCGCTGCCGGGATTTCAGGACAATCAAACGTCTGTCGCATCAACCCCACATCAAATGCAGCGGAACAATTGATACACTGAGAAACAAACTGACAGTTCCCGCGGATGGGATATTTAAACAAGCCAAGATTGTGTATCCCATATCTGTTCTACGGCTGCCCGACTTCTGTCTATGGCTTTCTGCGTGTTTGCACTTTTGCTGAAGGGGAAGGGGCCCGGGGGGGGGGGGGGGGCAGGGCAAGGGATTGCAATTTGAGATGGGAAAGGGGGGGGGGGGGGGGGTGGGGGAAGGGGGCAGGGATGTGCCGAAAAGAGTGGAAAAGGGGAGGGGGGGGGGGAGGTGGCAGGCAGTGCAGTAAAAGAGTGGAAGGGGGGGGGGGGGGGGGGGGGGTTAACATGTGCGGGAGAGAGTGAAGGGGCAGGGGGGGTGTGGGTATGACAGGATGTGCAGAGAGAGTGGAAGGGGCAGGGGGGAGGTGGCGGCATTGCATTTGAGATGGAAAGGGCCCGGGGGAGTGTGGGGAGGTGGCAGGCATGTGCATAGAGATGGAAAAAGGGGGGGGTGGGGGTAGGTGACAGGCAGTGCCATAGAGAGTAAGGGGCAAGGGGGGGGGGGGGGGGGTGTGGGGAAAGGGGGGCAGGGAAAATGGAGGGGGGAAGGAAAAACGGTTTCCCTGCTACCCATGGGGGATGAAGCGGGAGGGGAAGCCGCCTTTGATCCTGAACCCAAACGATGGAAAAAGGGTAAGTTTTATTTCTCTCTTTTTTAAAAATTTTCCCATATTGTGACACTGAGTTGGGATTTGGGCTTCTTTTTCCGGGCTTACATGCCCCTGAAGGGTGGGTTTGGGTTTCCCCCGTTGGGTTGTTTTATGGGGAGGGGTTTCAGTACTTATACATGCACTGAATATATTTGGGTTCCCCCCGTGGAATTTTTTATGTGGGTGTAAATATCCAGCGATGGGGGAGGTCAGAAACATTGCAGCAAATTCCCCCCCTCCAAGCCTCGTAAAGCAGAAATTGGCCCCTCGGGTGGGGCCCGTTACAAATTTCAATTTCCCCCATATTTTAAACCAAAAAAAACGACAACCTCTCGATTGGGTTTCCCCTGACAGCGAGCGAACACAAGCTACTGAATGTTTTTTTTGTGAGCAATGAAAATATCTCTTTTTCTGACGTCCCCTAAGATCGGTTTTCCCCTCGTTCAGTACAGGGGTTTTTGGGAAAAAAAAACAAAAAGAGAAACCAAAATTACAGTATGTGCGCCGTGTTTACCCCCCTTTAGTGCGGGGTGTCATTTCAGAGAAATGAGTTGGAAATCAGAAGAAAAAATTTCCCTGTGTTGGTCTGCTTGCTGGGTAACATTTAAATACCATTAAAAATGAAAAACGGGCCCGCCCCCATACATCCTTTAATTTCGGGTAAAGACGTGAAAAACTTTCTCCCCATACATCCTGAATAAAGATAAAGACGTGAAGAACTGCCTACCCAAAAATTCCCAAAACGGGTAAGCGTGAAGAAATGCCTTTCCCCCATACATCCTAATAGTGAAAGACACGCATATTTTTATTTCAAAAACCCCCCCCCCCCCCCCCTTTAAAAAATGGTTACTAAAATTTAAATCTTATTCAGAACAATTTTTTAAATTTTTGGAAAGGGAAAATTTCTACTTGAGGTATAAAGCCCGGGTTTCCCTTTGATGGGCATTTTTTTTGTGATGTGTTTTTTTTTTAAAACATATCTGTCAACCCTAACCCCTTTTTAAAAGGGGGAAAAGCATAGGGAAAATTATTCTATCCGTGAACCGAAGGCGGTATCTGAAAAGGGTTTTCATTTTGCAGTAAAAGCAAAATTGTGGCCGACACCCTCCACCAAAAAGCTGCCAAAGGCCCAAAAGGAAAAGACACTTGTCACAACCCCACCGGGGCCTTTCCCGGGGAAAATACTCCCCCTTTTTTTCACGTCCAAGGTGTGGGGGGAGAGACTGGGTCCCTAAGGAACTGGGCGACTTCAAAATGAAACGGTTGGGTCCCCACTGAACTGGGTTCCCCTTTGCCCTTGGGGCCCGTAACGACACGGGTCCTGACCCCAAAGGGTCACCTGTTGAATAGTACCACGGGGAAAGGAAAACCCCAGGGGCCGTAATTTACACTGTCCTTACACAAAAGGGCCCGTTAATAATAACCCCGGGGGGAAACCAAAAGGGGCCTTAAAGAAAACATGTCCGTATCCCCAGGGGCCCTAAGAAAATGTCCTGACACAAAAGGGCCCGTTAAAATTTTGCCTGGGGAAACAAAAGGGGGCCCCTAAGACACCGGGCCTTAAACCCCAAAAGGGCAAGTTAAACCCCCCGTTCCCTGGGGTTACAGGGCCCCGTAATGAACCAAAGTGTCCGTATCACGGGGCCTTTAAAGACACTTTTTCCCGTTTACAGGGGAATAACAGGCCCCCCCATTGCCTGTTTATCCCCAGGGGCCAAATAACGAAAAGGGGCAAATTTTCACAGGGCCAGTAATGACAGTTTTCCTGCACACAAAGGGGCCCCCGGGGTTTAACTAGTTCTGGGTGAGGGAAACACAGGGCCCCGAAAAGACACATTCCTTATCACAGGGGCCCAAAAAGGCAAAACTCCTGTATCACAGGGGCCCCGTTAAAAGACACAAGGGCCTTTTATTTACGGGCCAAATAAAGAAATTTTTTCCCCCATGGGGCCTGTATTTTCCCGGGCCCGGGAAAGACAAAATTTCCCTTTTCCCAGGGGCCCGTAACGGCACATGTCCCGTATCACAGGGCCATAATTTACCATGTCCTGACACAAAGGGCACCTTTTGAAAACTAGTACTGCGGTGAGGAAACCAGGGGCCGTAACGACACGTGTCCCGCACACCCAAAGGCACCTGTTTAAATAGTACTGCGGTTTAGGGAAAAACAGGGCCGGCCCCAAAAACAACTGAACCCACTGCACGCGCTTTTTGGGTTTAAAAAACCTATGCTGAAGGGCTTTAAAAGTGCCAAAGATTCACTTTTAACTTTCCCTATTTTTATTGCTGGGGATTACGTGATGTTTCCCCAAACACAAGCAAAAACAAGCCTCGAAAAACGAAAAAAGTACGGATTATGAAATAAAAAAAAAATTAGAAAAAAGACAATTAGAAAGAAAAAACAATTTAAAAAAAGACAAAAAAAAAAAAAAAGAATTAAAAAAAAACCTCAGTCATATTCATAAGATGTGTATCAGTTTTAACCACACGTCAGCCCCCACGTCATTTCTCTGCTTTCCCCGATCCCTCCCGCTTCTCTGGGCAATCTGAACCCCTTGGGGCAATCTGAACACCCCTGGACAAACTGAAAAATCATGGCTATTTCAAAAACTTCTCCCCCAAAATTCCCCCAAAGTACCCTTTTCCCCACCCATCTGTCGATAGAGCCCAAAGGTGGTGACGTCCCCGCTGTCCCCCGTTCCCCAAAGGGCAATCCCGGTTTTCCCCCCAACGGTACCCGGGGCACTATGTGCCCCTAGAGGACAGGGAAATCCCGTGGACAATTTTGGAAAAGGAACTTTTTCTTTCCAAAACTGCTACTGAATTATCCCCGCACACTATGGCCTGTTGGGTAGACATACGCTCAACCAAATTACACAAAAACACAGGGGAGAGAAGAGAGAGAGAAAGAGAGAAGGAAAAGAAAGAGAGAAGAGAGAAGAGGAAAAGAGAGAAGGGGAGAAAAAGGGGAAAAGAGAGAGAGAGAGAGAGAGAGCCCCCTGTTTTGTGGGTAGATTTAAAAGAGCAATTTTGGCCTTTAAATCGTATGCATTTAAAGGTGACATCCATGCACCCGACAAAAAGACTGGGTCTCCCACATCACTCATGCTAGCGTCAGAGATTTTTCAGAGAATTTTTGAACCCTTTCCCAAAACAGGCGTCAGGGGTCTTTGAGAGAAATAAGGTTTTTTCCTCAGGGAGACCAATTTAACCAAACCGTCTACATCGTCCTTTGTTTCATGTTATTAAAACTGAAAAACAAAATTTTTATAAAATTTTTTTCCGCCTGCCTCGTGTCTTATTAATGTAATTTTTTAATTATTCCAAAAACATCACGAAGAAAACAAGTGGGGAATTTTCAAAAAAATCGGTTTTTTTTCAAATAAACATAAACCAAAAAACTTCCCGGAAAGCCAAATGCCCATTTTCCCCTGCCAAAACATTATAAAAACATCCCCCAATGCACACAATGCCCCTCACACTGCCGACATTTTTAAACAAAAATCCACAAGGGACCAAAAAACCCATCAAAACTGAAGCATTATAAAACATCCACAAGCACACAAAGCCCCAACACACTGCAGACATTATAAAAAACATCCAAATTTTTCACAATACCCCTCACAAATGCAGGGGATTTTAAAACCCAACCCCCCCGAATGCACACCAAAAACCCCCTCCAATGCAGACATTTTAAACAACATCCCCAAAAGCACACAATGCCCCACCCCATGCGACATTATAAAAAAACACCCGAAAGTCACAAAACCCACCAACCCAATCAGAGATTATAAACAAAATCCCGAATGCCCCCAATACCCCCACACTGCAGACTTTAAAACAAAATCCAAAAATGCCAAAAACTCCATCAACTGCAGACATTATAAACAACATCCAAAAATGTCACAATAAAACCCCCAAAAATGCAGGGCATTATAAACAAAAATCCAAAACTCACAAAAACCCACCACACTGCAGACATTATAAAAAACATCCAGAATGCTCACAATTTCCCATCACATGAACATTATAAAAAAAAAACCGAAACCCCACATACCCTTTACACGCAGCATTATAAACAAATCCCGAATGCACACAACATCCATCACACTTTCAAAACATTTTCAACAACAAAAGCCTTGGGTTAAGACTGTGTAAGACCAACGGACCTTGGCTAGAAAAACCCAAAGGGTACATAAAAATTTGTTTTTGCTCGTATAATTTTTGCGGGGGTTTAAAAATTCCCCCCAAAAAAAGGGGAAAAAATGGGGGGGTTTTTTCTTTTTATCAATTACTGTTTTTAAAATTTAAAAAAATGGTCTTTATTTTTTGGTTGGGCCCTTTAAAACCTTTCAGAGTTTATTGTCGCCTTAAATTGGTTTTTTAAGGGTTTTTAAAAAGGGGTTTTAGAGTTTATACAGGGTTTTTAAATGCAGAATTTCCCAATTGGGGCGTGGGGGCCCCCAAGGGACGTTTTTTGTTTAAAGGATGGGGGAGGGCCCTGGGAGGGACAGGGGGGGAGGGGGGAGAGGAGGGAAAAATGGGGAGAGGGGAGGGGGGGGGGAAAGGGAAGAGGAGGGGAAAGGGGGGGGAGAGGGGAGGGGGGGGGTGGAGGTTTGAGAGGGAGGGGAAAGGGGGGGAGGGGAGGGAAGGGGGGGAGGTAGAGAGGGGGGAAAGGGGGGAGAAGGGGGGGACGGGGTGGAGGGTAGAGAGGAGGGTAAAGGTGGGAGAGAGGGGGGACGGGGGGGGGGTAGAGAGGGGGAAAGGGGGGGGAAAGGGGGGGGACGGGGTGGCGGTTTTGGAGGGGGGGTGGTGGGGGGTTTTTAAGGGGGGGGGTGGGGTTGAGAGGGGGGAAAGGGGGGAAGAGGGGAGGGGAAGGGGTGGGGTAAGAAGGGGAAGGTGGGGGGAGAGGGGGGGGGGACGGGGGTGGGGTAGAGAGGGGGAAGGGGGGAGAGTTGGGGGGGGGACGGGGGGGGGGCGGAGAGAGGGGGAAAGGGGGGGGGGGAAGGGGAAAAGGGGGGGGCTAGAAGAGGGGAAAGGGGGGGAGAGGGGGGGACGGGGGTGGCGGTAAGAGGGGAAGGTGGGGGGAGGGGGGGGGACGGGGGGGGCGGGAAAGAGGGGGGGGGGGGGTGAAGGGGGGGACGGGTCGGGAAGAGGAAGGGGGAAAGGGGTTTGGGAAAAGGGGGAGGGCGGGGGGGGAAGGGGGGGAGGGAAGGGGGGGGAAAAGAGGGGGAAAAAGGGGAAAGGGGGGGGCCCTTTGAAGGGGGGGGAAGGGGGGGGAGAGGGAGGGACGGGGGGGGCGGGAAAGGAGGGAAGGTTGGGGGAGGGGGGGGACGGGGGTTGGCCCAGAGAGGAGGGGAAAGGGGGGGAAAGGGGGGGGACGGGGGGGGGGGTAAAGGAGGGAAGGGGGGGGAAGGCCCCCGGGGCGCGTGCACGTATATATTAAAAATATAATTTTTTATATATAAAATATATTTTTATATTTATATATATATATATTAAAATTAAAAAATTTTTTTTAAAAAAAATTTTTTATTTTTTTTATTTGGGGTGTGTGTTGTGGGGGGTGTGTGTGTGTGTGTGTGTGTGTTTTTTTTTCTTAATTTTCACGGCCCAATTTCCCCCAATTTTTTTTTTTTTCACTGTCATTTTTTTTGGGGACTGCGATCTGGGGTGTGTTTTGTGTATTTTCTTCCTTTTGTTTTTGTTAAGCCTGAAGAGACCGTTTTCAACAATTACCTGGTCTGATTTTGTTCTGTGCCTGAAATAACGTTACTTGACACCCTTTTTGCAGGGTTCCTTTTTTCAATTGCCCTTTTTTCACTACAAGCGGTCCGTTTCCCTTTTCCCAAATTTTACTTTCTTTCACTTTTCATTCCGGTTTGGGCACAAAAGACTCGAAAACTATTGGGGGTTTATAGAAACATAAAGGGTTTTTCCCCCTACATATCACGATCGTTAGAACATTTAAGAAAAAGATTTTAAAAAAGGCCCCTTGGGGAAGTGGTTCGCGTTTGCGGGCTCCCGGGTGGGAAATTTGTGGGTCAAACCCCTCAGATCATTGGGTTTTTTTTGCCCCCCCGGTCCTAACCCAGGTTGGTTTGCTGTCGACTCAGTTGGGGGAAAATGGGACCACACAGTCGAGTTTCAAACACTTAATGGGTCGTTTTTGAGAGTGGGTTTTTCCAAAATTTCCCCCGACCAACCCCTGCAATGAAAGGAAGCGTAGATACAGCCCCGTCAGGGAAATCTCAGACCGAAATGGAAATTTCCCCAGGGTATCTTAAAACTCCCCCTTCCATCGATTTAGCATGAAAAAGTTCCCCACATTCTGTGTCCCCTTTATGCCCTGCTCTCATGGGGACCTCAATTTCGATGTCCTCTCCACGTCTCTGGCCTTGGTTTGGTTCTGTCGG
>JAFLJL010019340.1:36705-51155 GCA_018398815.1 Conus ventricosus
CCACCCATATCACGCCCTTCATTCGCACCCCTCCGTCTCCCGTACCTTAACCGTTATCATGATCTGAAATCCGCGCCCCTACTCCCACCGATGTGAAGCCTCAAAATCTGCACTCCCTGTATTCTCTGCCTCCACACCCCCTGCACCCCCATCCATGTAACACCCTGCATCATGCCCCCCATCACCCCACCTGTGTCATGCTGTGTATTTACTCCTCCCCTCCACCCCTCTCCCCTCTATGGGACGCCCTGCATCTGCGACCGCCGAAGCCCATCAATGTCAAACGCGATATCCGTGTGTTCCATACCCATCCCATGTTGCGACCCCCTTATCCCTTTGTATATCAATCCCGATACCACGACGCCGTACCCGTGGCAATACACTGCATCCGCGCCCTCCGTACCCCCACACGTCATACCCTATATCCACTCCCCCCCCCCCCCGCCCCCATCACGACGTATGCCAATATATGTCGTGCTTTGCGTCCATGCCTCTCCTCCCTCCCCTCGTCCATATCACATCATGCCACCTCCCCCCCTCCCCATACACCCACCCATGTCAGGTCTGCCTACACGCTCTCTTCTCCCCATTACGCCCACGCACGGCATCCATCCCCCCCCCCCCCCCCCCCCCCCCCCCCCCCACGCGCCCCATCCATTTCAAGCGCTGCATCCGTTCCAGCTCCACCTCCCTCCCCATTCCTCCAGTTCGCCCATCCCTGTCACGCCCAGCATCTGCGCCCCGTCTGCCCTAGTACGCCCACCCAAGTCACGCAATGCATCAGTGCCCTTCTGACAAACTTGAAACACCCACGTCACGCCCTTCATCCATCCCCCCCTCCCCCCCCCCCCCCCCCCACCATACGCCAACCATGTCACGCCGTCATTCGCCCCCTCTGCCCCACTTTACCTACCATGTCACACGCTTAATCCGCGCCCCCTCTGCCCCAATTTACCTACCATGTCACACGCTTAATCCGCGCCCCCTCTGCCCCAATTTACCCACCATGTCACACGCTTAATCCGCGGCCACTCTGCCCCAATTTACCCACCATGTCACACGCTTAATCCGCGCCCCCTCTGCCCCAATTTACCCACCATGTCACACGCCTAATCCGCGCCCCCTCTGCCCCAATTTACCCACCATGTCACACGCTTAATCCGCGCCCCCTCTGCCCCAATTTACCCACCACGTCACGCCCTTCATCCGTGCCACACCTGCCCCAATACAACACCCACGTCACGCCCATCATCCGTGCCAACTCTGCCCCAATACAACACCCACGTCACGCCCTCCATCCGTGACACCCCTGCCCCAATACAACACCCACGTCACGCCCTTCATCCGTGCCACCCCTGCCCCAATACAACACCCACGTCACGCCCTTCATCCGTGCCATCTCTGCCCCAATACAACACCCACGTCACGCCCGTCATACACCCCCTTTCCCTCAATCCGACCACCAACTCACGTCCTTCAACCGTGCCTCCTCTGCCGCAATACAACACCCACGTCACGCCCTTCATCCGTGCCACCTCTGCCGCAATACAACACCCACGTCACGCCCTTCATCCGTGCCACCTCTGCCCCAATACAACACCCACGTCACGCCCTTCATCCGTGCCACCTGTGCCCCAATACAACACCCACGTCACGCCCTTCATCCGTGCCACCTCTGCCGCAATACAACACCCACGTCACGCCCTTCATCCGTGCCACCTCTGCCGCAATACAACACCCACGTCACGCCCTTCATCCGTGCCTCATCTGCCCCAATACAACACCCACGTCACGCCCTTCATCCGTGCCACCTCTGCCGCAATACAACACCCACGTCACGCCCTTCATCCGCACAACCTCTGCCCCAATACACCCACGTTACGCCCGTTACCGTCCATGCCACCACCTCTGCCGCAATACAACACCCACGTCACGCCCTTCATCCGTGCCACCTCCTCTGCCCCAATACAACACCCACGTCACGCCCTTCATCCGCGCAGCCCTCTGCCCCAATACAACACCCACGTCACGCCCTTCATCCGCGCAGCCCTCTGCCCCAATACAACACCCACGTCACGCCCTTCATCCGTGCCACCTCCTCTGCCCCAATACAACACCCACGTCACGCCCTTCATCCGCGCAGCCCTCTGCCCCAATACAACACCCACGTCACGCCCTTCATCCGCGCAGCCCTCTGCCCCAATACAACACCCACGTCACGCCCTTCATCCGCGCAGCCCTCTGCCCCAATACAACACCCACGTCACGCCCTTCATCCATGCCACCTCCTCTGCCCCAATAGAACACCCACGTCACGCCCTTCATCCGCGCAGCCCTCTGCCCCAATACAACACCCACGTCACGCCCTTCATCCGCGCACCCCTCTGCCCCAATAGAACACCCACGTCATGCCCTTCACCCGCGCAGCCCTCTGCCGCAATAGAACACCCACGTCACGCCCTTCACCCGCGCAGCCCTCTGCCGCAATAGAACACCCACGTCACGCCCTTCATCCGCGCAGCCCTCTGCCGAAATAGAACACCCACGTCACGCCCTTCACCCGGGCAGCCCTCTGCGGCAATAGAACACCCACGTCACGCCTTTCATCCGCACACCTCTCTGCACAATACGTCCACCATGTCACGCCTTTTAACCACGCTCCCCTGTCTAAATAATTTGACCAGACCAGCCGCCGTGACGAAGTGGTTAGCGTCGCGGACTCCCGGCTGGGAGGTCGTGGGTTCGAATCCCATCAGGGTCATGTGGGTTTTTCTGCCCCGACCGGCTCCTGCCCAGAGTTGAGTTTGCTGCGGACTCAGTTGGGAAGACTGGGACCACACAGTCGAGTTTCATCCACTTAATGGATGTGATTCCGAGAGTGTTGCTCAAATTTCCTGACCAACACTGCAGGTGCCTGTATCTCTCGGGCCTGGTTGACGCTGGGATATATTATGAAAGGAAGCGTAGAGTACAGCCCTGTCATGTAGTCTCAGACCGAAATGGAAATCTGCATCATCTTAACCCGTAGAGTGCCCTTAGGCAGTCAGCTGACGCGGAAGTAAAAGTGCTTTCCCAGTGCCTATGGGCCGTCCACTGACGTCATGCATTTTTCTTGAATTTTCATTCGTTACTATTTCTATCAACGGACTCAAATAGAGTTTGCGTAGAAAGCCTTATATGTCTGTAGTCTTAAAATAATATGTAAATGACCACACGTGAGGGGAAAGCCCATTTATTCTCATCACTGACTGGATGACCAGACAGCACTTCGTCTTGCTTGCAAAGATGGCGGCGCAACCTTCGACAAGCCCAGCGACCAAATCAACGTATTTACACAGCTGAGCAGGCTCTGCTGATGATTTTTGACAAACACAATAATCTTTTATTCAATGACTCACTCGAGCATGAAGGTGAGATGATGATAGTGGTGGAATTGCCGACCATATTCGTCAGTTATTGAGTAGGGCTCTGTGACCTCAGTGTGTGTTCAGCTGACAGCGTCGAACGAGCTAGCCTAGTGTGTACTCTGCACCACGTGCTGGTGTCCAGTGATGTGAAAGTCAGCGCGAGAGGGGAGCGTGGCCTGCTCGCGGCGTGACACGGTGCAGACGGAAAGGTAGGGGAAGATGAGGGGTGAAAGAGAGGGTTGAAGTCCAGCAAGGGGGCGTGGTGGGGAGAGGGGGGGCGTGGTCGTGGACTGGTCAGTCTGCATCGAGTGTGAGCGTCTTGATAGACTTCCAAACTGTTTTACTTTCATTTACAGGTGTAGTGTGACAATACAAACTTTATTTTCAACTTTTTTGCTGTGTGTTCTTGTTTGGATGTGAAGATGTCGTGGTAAATACATATGTTTTTGATCGTGCAAAAAAATCTATCCAAATCTAAAAGCCTAAATACTTTTTTATTATCAAAATTAAAACAAAAGAAGCCCAGATTCAAAATCTTCATTCAATTTCCTTCAAAAATTATACAGATTTCATTTTTCTATCTTTTGTAGTTTCTGAGCTAGAAGTTTTTGTTAATTATGACCCCCAAATCATGAGATTTCCCTGGCACCTGGGAACACCTTTGTTTGTACTATTTTTAGGCACTGAACGGTATCGTACAATTGATATGAGATGCCACAAAACCTAATCATAACATAGTGCATATTGTGATATACATCTTATAAAAATGTTAATATCTTACAATTGATATGAGATGCCACAAAACTTAATCATACCATAGTGCATATTGTGATATACATCTTAGACTATCAAAAGTGATAAAAAGTATCAAAACTCTGACTGTGCACAGATTTATGAATATGAGGCATTGGTCATGCCCTGTAGGCGTTTCATCTTATTGTCCACACAGGTTGTGTTTCATAATCATAAAATCTTACTGCTTTTGTATAAACACATGTTCAGGATCAAAATATGGAAATAAATCCTCTTCTAAACGACTTCAAGAAAAAATTAGAAAGGATCTTTTGCAACTCAAAGACTTTCAACAATCCTTGATTACCTGTACGGTTGCTTGATAACGATATTCGTGTTAACATTCGCGGTTTAATTCTTTCCAGCCGAGCACGGCGCACAGCGCTCATTCCCTGGCGCCGCGCGCCACACACAGCGCTCACTCCCTGCTGACGCACAGCTTTGGCCACTTTTTAATTTATTTTTACGGTAGCTCTACAACAACTGACGGTCTTGTGTTAGGTGTCACAGGAAAGAACAAACACTCAACTCCAATCATCACCAGATCCACTTTGTAATGCGATTTCAAGCGCTTTATTGCACGAGAACTTGCTACCACCCCTTTGCCTGACCGACATGTTTTCTGGCACAGGAAATATGTGGCCTGCGCCACGTGGCGATGCCGTCAGTTCCTTTGTTTCAAAGCTCCCTGGGTCAGCCAAGTTCACAATAGGCCACTGAAAGTATGGTCGACGACTCGTTCCAACATCCCCAAGACTAGTTACAGAGGTTATTTCCCTTGGACCATTTCATGGAAAGTGTAGGAATTTTTTATGTTCCCGTCATCTGATTGTGGACGACATGGCAGACTGTACTGCTGTCTGTCCGTCATCCGGACTTGGACGACGCACCTCAAGGGAGAGAAATCCTGTCGTCCACTTTTGTCACGACTCGGCTGGAAAAAGTTAATGCGAACTATCTTTCTGAAACCAGTACCTCCATGACCAAAGCACTCAGCTTGAAATGGCATTTCAGACCTTAGCAGACTTAGCATCGCGAGTAAAAGCTGAAGATTTCATTTGGAAAGTCTGCATCGGACATTTCTTGAACTCAGATATGTGTTGGAGTGACCTCAACGCCTTCCTGTTTCATCTCTGACTTCTAGTAACACACATTTCGGATGGAAGGCCCAACGAGGAAAACAACAGCGGTAAAGCTAAGGGGAAAAATGAAAGAAAAATAATGAATGCAGAAGCTTGTTCGTGTTAAAGACAACGAAATGTACCAAGGTGGGGGAGTGATTGAGCCATCCCGAGCCGTGCTGCCCATGGTATAGGGAGATGCAAAACACAGCGTGCCAGATATCCAGACAGGCTGAAAGGCAGACAAACGCGTACTGCTTGATATCAGTTTCACTCATGTCCATTGAGGCTTGATGTGTTGGCGTAGATGTTTTTCGAGTTTCTGTATTGCTGGATGACCTCATAGATAAACCGATATTGGACCTGCAACAAACGTTATAAAGTCAGGACGCTGCAGCTTAGTGTGTCTGTGAAATAGGGTGTGAAGTGTTCGCCTGAATCAGTTCAATCTTCATAACCAGGTACATGAATAAACGAATGAACAGCGTATAAGCTAGGGTATGAAGTGTTCTGCTGATTCAGTTCAATCTTCATCACTTGCTACATGAATGAACGAATGAACAGTTCGCAACAATTAGCTGGATTTAAACAAAGTTTATGTGTAATATAGTTTATGAACATCAGTCATACGTCTCGGATACAAACACGTTTTCAATGTTTCAAGTTTTTAAAAAGACAAATGTTCTACAATCAGAGATTAACCGGTAGAACATCTGAAAAAAGACACACCATGACACAGAACTGCTCACACACACACACACACACACACACACACACACACACACACACACACACACACACACACACACGCACGCACGCACGCACGCACACGCACACACACACACACACACACACACACACACACACACACTCACACATCACACACTCACACATCACGCCTGCAACATCTAATATCACGAATAGTGGATAGACGTTAAATGAAGGACACACACACACACACTCACACACACACATCACGCCTGCAACATCTAATATCACGAATAGTGGATAGACGTTAAATGAAGGACACACACACACACACTCACACACACACACAAACATACACACCTCATGCATATACTCACACAGCTAATCGATGCCCATTTTTGTTTCTAAATTTGAAAAAAAGGAAGTTTTTAATTAACTAAAAGTATTTTCTGACACAGCATCAGTAATGCACCACCCATTTTGTTCAACCACCTGCAACATCTAATAACCTGCAGTACAATACAAAGTAATGCGGCACAATAGAATACAGTACAGCACAGTGTTTGGCTTTAATCCTGAGTGTAGCCTGCAGACAGGGCCATCAGTTAGCTCAGTTTCTCTGGTCCAAGACAACAGACAGAAATTCCAAAGCAGAGAACAAGCTCCAGTGAATACAGTTTTCCGGATTTTTTTCCCAGAAAGCCCAACGCAGAGAATAAGCTCCTTCGAATACAGTTTTCCGGAATTTTTTTTCAGAAAGCCCAAGGCAGAGAAAAACTTCTTCGAATACAGTTTTCCAGAATTAATTTTTTTCCAGAAATTCCAAGGCAAAGAAGCTCCATCGAATACAGTTTTCCGAAATGTGTTTCAGAAAGTCCAGGGTAGAGACGAAGCTCCGTTGAATACACTTTTCCGGATTTTTTTCTTCAGAAAGTCCAAGACAGGGAAGGTGCTCCATGGAATACAGTTTTGGGGATTTTTTTCAGAAAGCCATGACTACATGTGGACTGGCCTCCATGATGCGTGTCACACACCACTTGCCAAGCCACAAGTCACACTCCACTTGCCAAGCCACAAGTCACACTCCACTTGCCACAAGCCACAAGTCACACTCCACTTGCCAAGCCACAAGTCACACACCACTTGCCACAAGTCACACACCACTTGCCACAAGCCACACTCCACTTGCCACAAGTCACACTCCACTTGCCACAAGTCACACTCCACTTGCCACAAGCCACAAGTCACACTCCACTTGCCACAAGCCATAAGTCACACTCCACTTGCCACAAGTCACACTCCACTTGCCACAAGCCACAAGTCACACTCCACTTGCCACAAGCCACAAGTCACACTCCACTTGCCACAAGTCACACTCCACTTGTCACAAGTCACACTCCACTTGCCAAGCCACAAGTCACACTCCACTTGCCAAGCCACAAGTCCAAAGTGCATTAAACACTGACGTGGGAAGAATTAACCACGCCACAAGTCCAAAGTGCATTAAACACTGACATGGGAAGAATAAACCAAGCCACAAGTCACACTCCACTTGCCAAGCCACAAGTCCAAAGTGCTTTAAACACTGACGTGGGAAGAATTAACCACGCCACAAGTCCAAAGTGCATTAAACACTGACATGGGAAGAATAAACCAAGCCACAAGTCCAAAGTGCATTAAACACTGACATGGGAAGAATTAACCAAGCCACAAGCCCAAAGTGCATTAAACACTGACATGGGAAGAATTCAAACAGAAAAGCCAATATAACACAATATTATATAATACAGCATAAGAGCTGACAGCTCCTGATATGCACAATTCACTGACCACAGAGCTGATGGCTTCAGGACGCACGGTGTGCACGTGCCGAGCAGCCAGAAAGACGTCAACATCGTCGTCATACGTCATACGGCTGGTGACGTCCGACAGGGCACACAGTACTCCGCTCTTGGCAACGCCGTCTCTGACATCAAAAGTATTTGAACAGCTGACTCAAAACCATTTTCAACGTCAAAATTAAAACCTCGCTTACACAACACGAACACAAGCAACACACAATGCGTGTAACTGTAAAATACAAAAGCAGAAATTCCTTTCTGAGAACTTTCTTCAGGAGGAACTAATTTACAGACGAAAGACATCTCATCACACTAAATTTTAGATTGGCCGCAAAACGATATCCCAAGAAAGTACACAAACATATGGACCCATCCCATAAAACATGCTGTACTGCATTAGCAATGCAATAAAAGCCAGTGTACATCGAAGTGAATGACTACTTCAGATGCATCTCACACACGGAATATATGACAGGCTATGTCTGACAGTGAGTCACCATGAACACTTGCAGGTAAGAACAAATCGTGGCAGTTAGTAACCGCCTGCATGGAGCAACAACGAATCTAGCCATGACTCCATGCCCGACATCATCTGACAAAGAGCAGTGCTGTGGAGCAGCGACGAATCTAGTTATAACTCCATGCCGAGATCATCTGACAAAGAGCAGTTCCGCATGAAACAACGACGAATCTGGCCATGACTCCATGCCCGAGATCATCTGACAAAGAGCAGTGCCGTGGAGCAGCGACGAATCTAGCCGTGACTCCATGCCCGAGACCATCTGACATAGAGCAGTTCCAGAGAACTATAAAATATTCATTCTAACTCACTTGCTCCTCAACCAAGTTTTCGGGCGAAAGTGGCCTAAAAGCGGCATTCTGGCTTACTTGCTCCTCAACCAAGTTTTCGGGCGAAAGTGACCTAAAAGCCGCCTTTTCTGTTCTCTGACAAGTAAGACTTCAATAACCAAAAAATAACGATTATCTACAAACAGGCATACTGTGTAGGATTATCCGTTTTCAATACTAATTTACTAAACTTGCTTGTCTTTTAAACTAAGTTATATTTTTGACATAAAATCCGCACACTTATTTTGACTAATTTCTACCTACAAAACTTTGTATAACAGACAGGCTGACACGAGGCTGAAACCTGCTCGCTTAATTTACGGCTGGCGCAGACAAGGGCCTTTGTTCACACAGCGCACGGCCCGCTTACAAACTGCGACCAAAAATCAATAAAGCACACCTCGCGGCACGTTAACTTGCAACATAGCCTATTGCATTAGCGAATGTTCTAGACTGTCACGTGTCACTGCCACGTCAAGGCCGCCACGCCAGCAAGACCGGTTTTGCCATTGTTTCCCGTCGGACAGGTAAGGCGATCCTCAGAGCGGCAATTAGTGGCTTTGCTGGCACACGACGGCTGTTAATGCTCTCAGCGGGCCCGTAATTGTCTCCCTTTAATAGTTTTTTATTCGTAGTTCTCTGAGAGAGAATTAATTGTTAAAATCTATATTTTTATATTTAATATGGTAAAGTATTTAATATAAATATTGAACAAACTAGTAACTAAAGAGTAATGTAAGATACAGTTGTTGTTTGGTCTTTAAAAATATTCTACTTAAATAAAAAACAACTTTATCAACATTTACACTGGTCACCATAGAATTGTGAAAGCTTTCAATGTGTTGGGTTTATATATACTGTTGCTCTAACTGTTAATGTGAATGAGTCGTGTATTTTTTAGCAGCAAGAGGGCTGCAGGGTGTAGCAGCGAACTAGGTCAAACGTTCCTTGTAAGAACGCTTGACCTGCAAAGCACAGCAGCGAACTAGGTCAAACGTTCCTTGTAAGAACGCTTGACCTGCAAAGCACAGCAGCGAACTAGGTCAAACGTTCCTTGTAAGAACGTTTGACCTGTAAAGCGCAGCAGTAAACTGGGTCAAACGTTCCTTGTAAGAACGTTTGGCCTAGTTGCTGGCCTTTAGTCACAAAGAAAGTGGCCCCAGTTCTACTTTGAGACACTTGACACCTTCACCCCCAAGTCACCCCAAGTCCTTAATTAAGTTCTTGATTAAGTTCCCCCAAGTCCTTAATTAAGTTTTTAATCAAGTTACCCCAAGTTTTTAATTAAGTTCTTAATTAAGTTCTTAATTAAGTTACATCAAGTTCTTAATAAGTACTTGATTAAGTTACCCCAAGTCCTTAATTAAGTTTTTAATCAAATCACCCAAGTTCTTAATTAAGTTCTTAATTAAGTTCTTAATTAATTTACATCAAGTTCTTAATAAGTTCTTGATTAAGTCATCCTCAAGTCATCCTTTAAGTACAACCAAGTTCTTATTCAAGTTATCTTATCAAAAAAAATACAATCTATGTTTTTATCTTAAATAGTAGATGTCTAATATAGTACACACACGCCTCAAAAAACGCGTCATCGCTGAGGATGTCTTGCTCAGCGTTCTTTGCGCAAGATCTGTTAGCATAGATCTTAATGAAGTTCTTACATCCTAAGCAACCGCATTGATTACAATTCTGGTCTATGGAAATGTCTTTTATAGACTCCATGTCTTTATTTATTGACTCCATCATTTTAAACAAATAATAATCCGCCATGATCTATTTTTATCAAAAAAATTGAAATTTAAGTTCTTAAAATATTATTGCATTTTAAATGGATCAAAATGATTTTTTGTTATTGGCGGTGCTGGCGTGCCAGGCGTGCTGCTGTCTTCTGTATTTAGTGGTTCAGATTTTTTTGATTGCTTTTGTTTTTGTTGCCATTCTTTATATATTTTATAACCGTAATAACTGCCCCCAGCAGCAGCAATGGCGCCAAAAATGGCAACAGTTTTAAGTTCAATATTCCATGAAGACTTTGGCGCTGTAGGTCTTGAATCATATGGAGTTTTTATAGCTGGCATTGAATCAACTTGTTCTGGCGTTGGCGGGTTATGTTTTCATTATGAGTTATATTCTGTGATTGTAACTTTAATTTTCTTTGTCTGTTTAACTCTGCTACTCTTTTTCCTGCAGCAACACGCCCAGGATGCTTTAGCTTTTCACTCGTCACTATCTTTACCTGATTCAGTGTTTTCTGATTCAATGTTTCTTGATTCTGCTGATTTTCTGACTCGTTCATTTTGAAGGGAAATAAAATCTATATGATTAAAAGTTATTAATCCTATGATTAGCGGCGATAACAATGTTCCAAATCTGTAATATAGATCACAGCTTAGAGACTCTAATGACTTTGTTAAAACTGGATCTTGCGTTAAATCATACGTAAGATCTTGTTCGAATCAATGGGAGCAAATCTACTGACTAGTTTAGTGTACAAACTAAGAACCGTTTGCCCAACGCTTTTTACCATTCTCGACCCCAGCTGCGCTTCATACCTGTTGTGATACTTTAAAATGTCTTGCGGCGACATCTGTTGAATCTGTTCTATGCTGAATTCAGTTCCGAGGAACTGTTTTGTTTTCCCACATGCTGCCAAAGAATACAACCTCTCCTTTTTGGGCATAATAGCTTGATCATCAACTTCTTCATTTGTAAGTTCAGGAAGGTTTAGGCCACCCTGTAGCTGTAGCAGATCATCGCTGTTCATGTTTTTATTAAATTATAATTATTTTATTTTTTAAAATGAGCACCGAAAAACTGTCGCCAACCTTGTATACTATTCTGCCGTTATTGGAGGTCTAAGTGTAGGATACTCAATGCTTGGTAAAGCCTGTTAAAAATAAAACCGGCAGATCTTGGCAAACTAGACTTTGAGGATTCAGCAAAGCTAATCGCTATTATTACAGCTTCATTTGCTACGAAAGATTTTCTAGTTAAGCAAGGAATAATTCCAGAGAATATAAATATGTAAAAAAATACATTTATAAAAAATGGCTTCACTCGTAATGATGATAGGCGGTGCAGTAGTGAATGCGCTTGCTTTTAGCGGAAGTAATTACGCATTTAGTAAACTACGGATGACGGTGAGAGAAAAAGACATAACAAAGCTGTGGAGCAACTAGCTGCAGCACAAGATAACTATGAAAAGCAGAGAATTGAGCAGTTAGATTTTATTAATAACACACTGAAAAAACAGGACATGCAGCTTACACATTTAAAAATGTTGGCCAGGCAATAAAAGAATATTATCTTGTAACAGGCAAACCAATCGAGACATTGCCCCACCAAAATTCAGTGACTTTTATCATCCATCAGAAAAACAAAAGATGCAAGAAATCGCGTTTATTGTCGTCGGTATGACTGTTGTGTATTTTGTTGCCCATAATATCGGCTGAATAAAAAATGAACAAAATCTATTATTCGCCCAAAGGATATTGGAAGGGAATCACAGCAATTAAAAAGCTAAGCCAAGCAGCGGGAGTCAGTGAACAAACAGCAAAGGAATGGTTATCTAAACAAGCGATTTGGCAAATTTATTTACCTGCCCCTAGACGAATACAGAGACCACACTTTGTGAATACAATACCAAACGACACCCATCAAATGGATCTTCTATATTTACCCTCTGATACGATTAGACGAAAAAGATTTAAGTACGCACTTACAGTCATTGACATAGCTTCAAGATACAAAGATGCGGAACCATTAACACAAAAGAGTGCTTCTGCTGTTGCTGTCGCTATACAACTGATATACCAACGGGGCCCCTTAACTTATCCTCGCATGATTCAAGTCGATGATGGAAAAGAATTTAAAGGCCAAGTGAATCAATTATTGTTGAAACATAGAGTTACCATTAAAAGAGGCATTCCAGGAGTTCACAGATCACAGGCTTTAGTTGAAAACTTTAACAAACAGTTAGCTGAAAGACTTTTTTCCTACCAGTATCACAGAGAGCTTATTGACAATTCTCGCAACACAGAATGGGTTAGAAGACTGCCCTCAGTTTTGCACGCAATGAATAATGAAGAATTTAAAGGGCTAAAACCAGTACAAGCAATCAAAAAACAAACAATAGATGTTGTTGAAGGAGAGTCTTCATCCAGCAAACTATTACCGTTTGGTTTAAAAGTAAGGCACCTTTATTTACCGGGAGAAGCAGAAGGGGACACTCGCATCAGGGCAACCGATCCAGTTTGGAGTGTCGATCCATATGAAATAAAAAAGAATTGTAAAAATGAATCCGCCTGTGTATTATTTACGAGAAACTGACACAACAAAACAACCAGCTCCTCAAAGATCTTTTGTGAAAGAAGAACTGCAGATAATCCCACCAGACACAGTTCCGCTTTAATTATTTTACGGTTCTGTAGTGCCCGTTGCATATGAAAACTCTGGATAACAAACACACGTTTTGTGTTTGTTCTATCTAATGACTTTTTTGTTACAACTGTTGTGCTGATCTCATGTAGATTAGATCGTAGTTTACGTTGTCATGATGAAAAGTCTTATTGTCAAACAATGCTTCTTTGTAGTTGTCATGTGATATGCTCGACTGCACAACACTGCGAGATATTCCCTTTGCTTTCTTAATGGTTTTCACCTGGCTCGAAATACTGTACATTTGACCTTAACCCCACATACTCCTTGATCACCTTTCCAGATAATTCATCCTTCATCTTTCCTAAAACCTTCTTGTTAGTAATTGAATGCAAAGGCGAATCTTTAGGATAATCGGGTGTGTCATACCATCCACTCGCTCCTTTAGCTACTTCTATTTCCATATCTTTAGATGTCTTCAGTAGGGATATCTATAACAAAACTATCTGTATCTGTGTAAAGCACTCTGGACTCTGGATACAGGGGTTTAAAGTAGTCATAAAGAAATTCTAACATCAAAAGCTTTGATAATTCTAAAACAGTAAACCCAATAAAAACAGGTTTGTCCAATTTGACTTTCTTTTTTTTCATCATTATGCCAAAAAGGTGATCATGAAATCTTCTAAAGTCCTGATAATTAGGTTTTGAAGTCAGCTTAATTGCTTCGTTCTCTTCGGTGACTAATCTGACATCTTTACGCTTGTACGGATTCTCCATAGTCTTTCCAAAACAGCTGTTGTTCATCAGCTTGAAAAAGTCTTTTTCTGAAGCATCTGCGGATTTAGTTCTGAGATCAGTGTTCTTCATGATGTATGGTTTCATGAACTGTTCTTGATCAAAAGCGATTACACGATGAAACTGCTGTCAACTTCAAACCATGCCTTAAATAAAATTGTAGAAGTCTGTAATGACAGAATAATTTTTTTTGCCTCGAAGATTGGGCACAAGTTTAGGCGGCTCTCTGGATTCATCTTTAGACTTTCTGCTGCTAATGGATAGTCATTATGCAGGTCATGGAGTTCATGAGGATATCTAAGTCAACTTCTAGAATGTAATCCACGCTGTTGACCCGGCGCCAAACTGCCCAACCACTTTAATGCCTTTGAATATTTTTCGGATCGCCGCCTGTGTACATTTTAAAGTTGCGTAACGGAAGTGATTGCGCCATTGCCCATCCATACAGATTGTTTGCATCTAAATACATGAGATAGTTAGACCTTTTACTTGGATCATAGTCCAAGTATTTGTGTTGCTTACGTAATGATGCACGCATACTAATTCCACCAACCCCAAAA
>JAFLJL010019340.1:52155-160856 GCA_018398815.1 Conus ventricosus
TTCAAGTCGATGAGAAAGAATTTAAAGGCCGAGTGAATCAATTATTGTTAAAACATAGAGTTACCATTAAAAGAGGCATCCCAGGAGTTCACAGATCACAGGCTTTAGTTGAAAACTTTAACAAACAGTTATCTGAAAGACTTTTTCCTACCAGTATCACAGAGAGCTGATTGACAATTCTCGCAACACAGAATGGGTTAGAAGACTGCCCCAGTTTAGCGTGCAATGAATAATGAAGAATTTAAAGGGCTAAAACCAGTACAAGCAATCAAAAAACAAGCAATAAATGTTCAGGGTTGCATCTGGAGCGCGGCATTGCGGGATTCCCGCAAAATTATCGGCATGCCGCAAAAATCCAAACACGCTGCGGGAACCCCCCCCCCCCCCCCCCCCCAAATTCTGAGAAATGCCGCAAACGAAAAGATCGCTCGAAACTGAAAGTAACAGAGCTGCGTTTGTAAGCAGCGAGTCAAGCATTACTTTCCGAAAGCAGAGAACAACAAGTATTTGATTGGGTCTTTTCAGTCTTTTCAGCCAATCAACGGGCTCCGCTTAAATTTACCAACTTCCGGCCGGTTGGATTTGCAGCGTGTACTGCGAAATCATGGCGTCGATTCTGGATTATTTCAAGCGTTCATCGGAAAAGAAAAACGAGAACAGTGATACTGAGATAGAGGCGTTGGAAATCGACGAACAAGCAACCTGCGAACAACCTTGTTCCTCTTCGGCTGCTGGCGATATAGATCGTGTCAACAGTGATTTGAAGATTCGAGTGATCAAGACTGTGAAGTTGCCGAAGATCAAAACTTGAACTGTGCTAGCAGTGTCTCCGAACCACCGTGCAAACAGCGCAAACATGATTTTATGGACAGTTGGACGAAGAGTAGGCCTTGGCTTCGTTACGATAATGCCTTGAGCAACGCACTCTGCACAGGCTGATGAAGATAAAGCTGGAAGGGCCCAAGCTGAGAGAGTTTGACTTCAGCAAAGCCCTCTCTCACTGGAAGAGTAAAAAGGAGTTTTTCCAAAGGCCAAGTGAAACCAGAGTGATTGTGGACCATTCATGGGATGGCCAAATGTATGTTCATGTGACTTTTTTTTCTGTGTGTATTAGGGAGCTACATGTGTGTTTAGGTAAAATAACTGTTTTTCATATTGACTGAGACAAAACATGTAACTTCGCATTGCAAGTGTTCAGTGTGACAGTATTGACTTTTGGAGAAAAGGAGTGTGCAATGGACAGTTATTTTTCAAGAAAAGGAGTGAACATTAAAGACAGTATTATTTTCTCAAGAAAAGGGGTAAACATTGTTACAGAAGAAAAGGAGTGCAGAAATTTTGCAAGGTAAGAAACCTTTTTCATTGAAAATGTGATTTTATGTGAAAAGTTAATTTAAAACTAAATATGTGTTCCTTTACTCAAGCCCCCCTTATTGGTTCCAGATCCCCCCAAATTTTCATACCAATGGGGGCAAAGCCCCCCATTTTAAAATTTCTAGATGCAACCCCGAATGTTGCTGAAGACTCCAGTACAACTAGCAAAATATTACCGTTTGGTTTAAAAGTAAGGTACCTTTATTTACGGGGAAGCAGAAGGGGACACTCGCATCAGGGTAACCGATCCAGTTTGAGCATTGATCCATATGAAATAAAAAGAATTGTAAAAATGAATCCACCCGTGTATTATTTACGAGAAACTGACACAACAAAACAACCAGCTCCTCAAAGATCTTTTGTGAAGGAAGAACTGCAGATAATCCCACCAGACACAGTTCCAGTTAATTTTTAGTTTACAGAAATATATTTGAGTCTAAAAAATGGAAGCACAGAACAAAACAAAAATGATAAAGGAAGAGACCTTGGAATTAATACGGGAATCATTTGAACAAAATTCTGTTATTAGACATACATTTATGAGGATTCATCAATACATGCTAAAACATCCAGATCACATACAACCCAAAATCCCAAATTTTGATTATCAGATATGGGGAAAAGAATACCTTGAAATGATAAAAAAAAAAATTCGAGCACATCAAGCAAACATAAAAAATAATTTGGCTGAATTGGTGATGATATGATTGAGCTTATAATAAAAGTTGATGAAAATATAAACCCCTCGGTGAAGCCCTCAGTGAAGAAGAAATATAATTATGTCGTTCTCCAGTGTCCAATTGCATATGAAAACTCTGGATTAACAAATACTCGTTTAGTGTTTTGTTCTATCTAATGACTTCTTTGTTACAACAGTTGTGTTGATCTCATGTAGATTAGATCGTAGTTTTACGTTGTCATGATGAAAAGTCTTATTGTCAAACAATGTTTCTTTGTAGTTGTCATGTGATATGTTTGACTGTACAACACTGCGAGATATTCCTTTTGCTTTCTTAATGGTTTTCTCCTGGCTCGAAATACTGTACATTTTCGACCTTAAACCAATAAACTCCTTAATCACCCCTCCAGATAATTCATCCTTCATCTTTCCTAAAACCTTCTTATTAACAGATGAATGTAAAGGCGAATCTTAGGGTAATCAGATGTATCATACCATCCCGCATGCCCTTTAGCTACTTCTATTTCCATGTCTTTATAGATGCCTTCAGTAGGGATATCTATAACAAAACTATCTGTATCTGTGTAAAGTACTCTGGACTCTGGATACAAGGGTTTAAAGTAGTCAAACAAATTCTAACATCAAAAGCTTTGATAATTCTAAAACAGTAAACCCAATAAATACAGGTTTGTCCAATTTGACTGTCTTTTTCTTCATCATTATGCCAAAAAGCTGATCATGAAATCTTCTAAAGTCCTGATAATTAGGTTTTGAAGTCAGCTTAATTGCTTCGTTCTCTTTGGTAACCAATCTGACATCTTTATGCTTGTGTGGATTTTCCATAGTCTTTCCAAAACACTGTTTGTTCATCACTTGAAAAAGTCTTTTTCTGAAGCATCTGTGGATAGTTCTAAGATCAGTGTTCTTCATGATGTATGGTTTCATGAACTGTTCTTGATCAAAAGCAATACGCGATGAACTGCTCTCAACTTTAAACCATGTCTTAAATAAAATTGTAGAAGTCTGTAATGACAGACATATTTTTATTTTTTACCTCGAAGATTAGGCACAAGTTTAGGCGGCTCTCTTGGATTCATCTTTAGACTTTCTGCTGCTAATGGGTAGTCATTATGTAGGTCATGGAGTTCATGAGGATATTCTAAGTCAACTTCTAGAATAAGACCTCATTTACGATCAGCTGTAAGAGTATGCAGTTGTTCTACAAATTCTTGAATGTTTTTTAACACCGCCAGTGTACATTTTAAAGTTACGTAATGGAAGTGATTGCGCCATTGCCCAACCATACAGATTGTTGCATCTAAATACATGAGATAGTTGGACCTTTACTCGGATCTAGGTCGACCAAGTATTTGTTGTTTGCTTTACAGTAATGATGCGACGCCATAACTAATTCCTCCACGCAATCCGTTTTCAATCATCTGAATCATTGTAAATCTGACAATAAATCAATCTCTACTCCAGTATACTTTAAGAAAGGATCCCAACTCATCCCGGGCGCAGAAATGTAATGCGCAGGATCCAGGCTATAATGTTTCATGCAGGTCTTTCTATAATTTTCAAAGATGTCCGCCAACAAACAAACGTCAGCCATCAAGTATGAGTCATGATAGTCTCCCATCGTTTTACACTCTAACTTCTGCCATGCTTCTTGAGCATGCTGGTAATCAGAATCACTGATGTCCTTTCCTCTTAGACTAGAAAAGAACGCGCCTTTAGGCGGAAGTGTATCTTCGTCAAACCTTTGCCAACTGTTCATGTACTCATAAGGGTAAACGCCCTTTCTAACAAGAGTTGAGTCAAAATATTCTTCTGTTATTGGGCAGGACTTTAAGGACATAGCCAGTGACTCTAATGATCCCATCAGGTGTTGCATAGAGTCATAAAAAGACATGTTATTTATAGTGAAACACATGTACTTTTCTGATGACTGTGCAATGCATGTTACCCTGAAGTCGCTGGAGTCGCTGGAGTCGCTGGTTACTGCTTGCATTATAAGATGAGAGTCGTAACCTCGCAAGTTATGAAAGAAGATTGGCAGCCTCCATGTCTTTGGTTCAAACTTTAGTTGAAGATTGCAGTTGTTGTGCGCTGCTCCTCTGAACTTTCCGCTAAGTGATCATGGTCTCTTACTGTTGGATTTACAGTCTTGGGCGTTAGCTCTAAACCGCAAATCCAACAATGTGTGGCTGAGTCATACTTTTTGTTGATCTTCGGGAGTCATAATAATGTCTGAGAGATTCGATTATTAGAACAGGCGTTACGCACTTGCTGCATGCGTTCTAAGAAGTATTTTGCAGCATTAGGCCCTCAAATATAATTCTGGCTTTGAATGAACGCCATCCGACCTGACAATAATGAAGGCAAATGAACAGATCTGATGATTACTCATTAAGACGGGTTTTTGGTAATTTTTTGGTGCTGGCCCCTCATAAGGAACAATAAGCGACTCGAAGTCTGCGTAAACTACGTATGGACTCGTTTGCAGCCGTTTCCAGTTCTTAAAACTAACTTTAGATCCAGGTGGGGGCGTAATTAGTTCTGTATTACAGTCTACAGAACTTTTACAATGTTTTTTATGTTCAAGCGCGGCTTGAAAGGATGGAATTCTTGTTAAACATTTTCTACAGAATTCTTGTTTATGACCATGTTTTGAAGTATGCGCTAATAATCTACTCATTGTGCTATCAATGTGTAATGTTGAGGCAACCCTGTTGGCGAAGAAATTAGGAGTAAGTCCACATGGCTTTTGTCCGGATCACCTATTGTTGGGCTGTCTTTAGACACTCTAATAGGCACCAATTGTTTTCTCAGACCATATGTATACATTAACAGTTATTGTTTGTTTTGTTCTTCAAACTGATCAATTTTGTCTACGCTAACAGGAAAGGATATTCCACTAAAGTTAAGATCATTGATGTAAGGTTTATAGTTAGATACTTTCTCTGCGTTTTTGCGGAAGTAATGCAGCCTTGCAAGAATACACCACATAAAACATTTGTTGTCCGAATTCTTTATGTTTAGAACTGCTCTTTTGCGACTAATGCTGGAGGTAGTGGAATGTAAGACTTGCCCACAATCGTTCATATTTAGCCTGTTTTAATCTGATCTCTAAACTTCGCCCTCTGACCAACCAAGCCTCTCATTTTGGCTTCTTCAGCAGCTTCGTCAAACCGTGTAAGCATTTGGTCTGCCCAACCAGGTGTTAAGTCATTATGAGAAAGAATAGTCTGTGTTTAGTTGAGACCCAGACTTCTAGATTTTCTTCATTTATTGTTATATAGTCGATTAAAACAGCTAACATTACTTTAACTGGCGGGTCTATTGTTAGTTTAACCTCGAACTTGAGAAATAGCATGAACAACACTTACCTGTACGTTTGTTGGATCAATGACTTCTAGATTAATATCATTTAAAGCTTTTGACAAACGCTCCCCCTTAAGCATTCCTTCAAACAATTCGTCTGGTCCTTCATATATATTAGCCATGTTGAGTTTTCTTTCTAATTGAAACTATTTGTTTAATTAAAAAATACAACGACATCGACTCCAGGGCCGTCTCCAAAGTCGTCTTAATCAGAATCAATATCAACGGTCTTTTTGTGTTTGGGACTCATAAACTAAAGTATAAACGCCCTTTGATGTTGTTAATGTGAGCTGTTTAGAACAGAGTTAATGTCTCGTTTACTTTTTTTAAACATTCCTTTTTTATCTGCTGGGTGTCTGGCTGTTGAGAAAAACTTGCCCTTGCCTTTTTTTGAAGATCAAACTTTTGTCTTTTATAGTCATCAAAATCGGCCTGTAAACGACTAAATTCTTCATCCGTGATGTTGAGTCAACTAGTGCTTTATTTATTGTCAGTTTGAACGAACTAAGTTTAGCTGTTATTAGTTGAACCATAGCTGTGTGCTTTTGGAGTTTAGTTTTTAATTTTTTGCTAGCAGCACTTACAGCTAATGAACACAGCCAAGAGCTAAAGACAAACCACCTAGAGGTAAAGCTGCGGGTGCACCTACACCTGTTGGTAAGAGACCAACACTTGTTCCTGCTGATAGAGCACTTACAGTTGATGCTCCAGTATTAACATATGTAACAGCATTACAGGCAGCAGAATACCTTCGTTTGGTTTTGCTGTATTTTTAAAGGTCCTGCTCTACTTTTGTTGCATTTGTGTAATGTTTGTTAATCTGAAGGTTTTTATGTCAGGGTTTCTACTATCTCTTCTTAGGCGACTCTGTAGGTACTTTTGGATAATGCTTAACAGACATGCTTTTTAAAATAAAAATAATTTAAGTAATGTATATCTTTTTAATCTGTTATCTTGAATATTCAGCTGCGCATCATATATAAAAACAAATATACATTAAGCAGTTTATCGTCATCTTTTTCTTTGTCAATTTGAATGTTTATTTCGTCTGTAAAAAGCTCTCCCACTTTCCATGTAACTGATTATCCTCTGTTGCCCTTAGGTCAATCCATAAACCGTATTTCGTTGTTAAATAATCATCGAGTCTAACACTGTGAAGATGGAGATCTTTAGACACAAGGTCTACTGTTGGACTTCTATGCCCCCCGCCTCCGAACAATTTTCTTATTTCGTCAAAATGCTGATAAGGTTTAAGCCCGCTAGCGTAGATTTGGTTAGGACTACCCTCAATCGAGCATTGTACTTTCGTTATTTTAGGATTAATAAACTTTTCAGTTTGTCTTTCAAACGGTTCTTCATCTTCGCACAGCAATAAAAATACCTTTAGGTGATCTTGCTGAGCGCTAATACTGAAATTCCATATCGTGTCTGCCCTGCTTTTAGTATATTTAGAATGGTGAATCACTCTTTCGTAATATATTGCTAATTTTGACTGATATTGTTGCTCAATCAAACCTTGCTAAGTGAGGGTTACTAACAACGTCAAACTCTAACGAGATGTCAGAAATGCTGTACTTTGCTTCGGTGTCTTCAGATTTAATAACACGTTTGTATTCATTAAAAGTTAGTTCATATGACAATCTGTCTTTTAATGCTCCTTGAAAGTATGGCGCATGCGCACTTAACAACCAAAATCCAAGGGGACGGGAAAAACGATTTCCATACGCATAACTTACAGCTACATACTTTTTGCCGTCTTTAGCATCTGCGGGGCCTATTCTATGTTTTAGTGCTTCATTATTTTCGATTCCTTGAAACGCAAGATCATTCCTTTCATTCCCGTTAGCCATAGATCATAATAGGTTAAAATATGTCTGCATTATGTAAAGAAAATATTTCTTGCCCCTCAAGTTTTATTGAAATTTTCTTAACGATTGCCCGTCCCAGATTTTGGACAACTGTCCTGTTTGGGTCTGTTGCTGAATTGAGTTCTATTTTGAAAGTAAGACGCGCATAGCCCGGCACAATCACTTCATCTGCTCCTAGGTCTGGAAATTTACAGTAAGAATTTGATCTGCATCAATAGTAGATGGATTATTTGGAACAATAATATTCCGTTTATTTCCCTTCACGCCAAAGGGCTCTTTCAGTCTTCTATGCGGGTCAAGAATTGAACCATATGTTTGCGACCTTTTTATAAAACAAAATAAAAAGTTAATTATTTAAAAGCATGGCAGAATTGAAGGTGAAGAAGATTATGATGTTTTTGATCCTGGAGACGACATGAGTGAAATGACTCCTTTGACACAGCATCGCTCAGTGCGGTGTGAATTAACAGAAATTAGGGTCAGATCTTTTACCAAAGTTTAGGTCAAGAACCCCCCGAAAATTTTTAATAGCCCCAAAAAAGATTTTGAAGAAAAAGAGGGCCATTTGTATGTGAAAAACATCAAAAAAACTTTTTTCATTTAACAACAAAACCAACCCATCAAATTTTTTTACCCAAAAATACAATTGGGGACAAAGACCAGTGTGAAGATCAAAATGGGCCTTTGGCTTTTTTAAAAACCCAAAAAATAACAAAAGGGAGTTTCTAACTTCAAAACACACTACAAGAAAAAAACCCAAAAACTTTAAACCCAAAAACAAAACATGGAACTTAAAGAAAAAAATTAAATCAATCAAGGGGCAATTAAAAAATCAAAGGAAGCAGAAGCCAAATTTTTTTAGAAAAACAGAAAAAAAACTAAAACCGACCCACCGCTACCCATGGGGGAAATACGGCCCTTGGGCATGCCCTTTTAGAACCATTAGAGGGAAAAAAACAAACAATTTAGGGAAAAAATTTGGGAAAATAGATGAGCATAAACAAAGAGAAAAAAAAAACTCGTTGAGGTGATGACGCCAACTTAGGGGATGATATTAAAAGAAAGAATAAAATTTAAAAAAACAAAAAAATCTTGAACAAGAAAAACGCAAGACTTTAATGGGTCTACTAACCAGAAAAATTACGAACTTTAAGTGAGCAAAAAAGAAAAAAAATCCAAAAAATTTTATAAAAAACAAAACACAAAAAACGAATAAAGAACACTGTTTATAGAGCAAAAGATCACATTAACAAGCGTTGTAACCCTTAGGTTTTGCAATAAGTAAAACTGGTGATGGCTATTTCAGGGGGTGGGTCCAAAACCCAGTGCCTCCACCCCCTCCCACCCCCCCCTTCCCCCCACCTGAAAATCATGGGTAAAAAACAACTTGAACATCTTGCAAAGGGTTTTTTAAAAAAATTAGCCAGTAAAGCCGTGGACATTTAAACCGGGGATATTAGGGGTGTTGTTAGCTGGGTTTTTTCTCCCGCAGGCAAAGTAGTTGGCTTTATGGCCGAGCACTTATGGACATTAGTTCTCTTAATAGTTGGGTTAATTTTTAGTAAAATAAAGAAGGAGTAATCCTAGGCCAGTTAATCCAAAACCAAGTGCTGTCTTTTCATATTCATGGTCATTATTTTTTTTGACGGTCTCTGGGCTTTGGGTCACGGGGATTGGATGACTTATTCTTTGGGGGTCGACTTGTTTTTTTACTGCTTGTAATATTAATGGCTCAGAATTTATGTCGTTTTTTCCGACATTCTGTTCATTGCCAGCCACAAGGATTTCATTATTGTAGTTTATTATTGTGCCTATCTGGAGTCTGAGGTCAGAAGGCAGCATGTATAAACCAGTGCCAACAGCAAAGTCTACTTTCGATCTTGCGTATTGTAAAACATTTTGGTACCTTTTTATACTTGAAGGTAAATCAACTGTAGAATTAATGGCGTCCTCTAAATTTGCTAAGTATTGTTTTTGTGCATCAAAACCAGTAGAAGGATCAGTTATGCTCGATCTCGTTTGTGCTTTCGAACCTAGCAAACACCAAACGTAAGTACGAATAGAGTCGTTTATTCGTTCTATTCCTGCTTTAGTTAGGCCCTTAGAAGTGTCTAAGATAAATGTTGTCCATGCTGTTTTATGCTCTTGCTCTATGGACCCGAGGTGAACAGCTGTGCCTGAAGAGAAAGATGTGTAAGGTGGATTCCAGTCATAGTTATACTTTCTGTGCACGCCCCAAAAATAAGGGGTGCCTAAACCATGACTGCGGTCCAACTTTTGTCTAAAGTCTGTCTTAACATTAATATTAAATTCGTTACAGATCCTTTCAAAAGCCTTCATGTCTATTCTGTTGCTGAATGGATTAAACGGTTTGTCATTTGGCAATGGCGCTTGCAATTCAGACAAAATACGTCTGAAGGTGTAATAAAAATGAAATCTATACACTGACCTCACCAAAGGATCAGGGTGATTTAAATGATCAGCATACGACACTCCACACCCAGTTGATGCACAAAACACAGCAAAGTTTAACTGGTTCTGGTAAAACTGCAACGGATGACTAAACCACACTTTTGGGATGTGGTCGTTTTTAATAGGAGGGTTAAGATAGCTCTTCAATGGAGTACTAACCTTTACTTGAAAGGTGTCAGACTGAGTCACAGAAATGTCAAGAGTATCAGTTGTTATATTTTTAAGATTGTAGTGCGGCCCAACAGAATATTTTGCATCAATATTTAAATGCGCTCATTTTTATTTCCTTTAAAAAATGTTTGTAACAATAACAACCAAGACCGTCCTTCGTTTTTAGAACATGCTATTGATAACGATTGCGGAACCAGAACGGTCGCGCTCCATGAAATATTTTACAAAGTCGTATGGTTTAATATAAGTGAATCCAAGGAGAATAATAAGATTAAAAAATATGATAATGCAGGAAAATTAGTTAGCCAGTTAACCATACCTGATGGTTATTACGGGTTTTGCTCACTAAAAGAAGCAATGAGTAACTTCGACATTACTCTCAAACTTAACAATGCAAATCTAAAAACAATGTTAACATTCAAACCTGAAAAAGAAGAAGTAGGTTACTATTTTGATAGAGAGGTAGCTAAAATGTTAGGCTTTACAACTAACAATCAAGCAATTCATAGTTTTAGTGTTACGCCAGACAAAACTACTTATGAGGGGGAAAATCCGCTCGATCTTGCATTACATTCATTACTCTATGTTCATTTGGACGAGCTGAGCACTGATGAAAACTTATATGATGGAAGGCCCTCAACTGTTTTAAGAGCTCTTCCATCAGGGAAAGCTGCATATTGCGATTATGAAATTATACAATTCCCTAATTTACAGTTTAAAAGATTAATTTGTGGGAGGGTCGGATCATTTAATATAAAAATCGCAGACAAAGCGGGAAAAGTTGTGAAATGTGATAACCTACACATTGTTTTAGAAATAAAATAATTAGTTGTTCTAAAAAATGTCGCGTGGGCCAGAAGAATCAGGAGTTACATTAGCGCCTGTAAGGTGTATAACCTTAGAATTAAAAGACCTTGCAGACGTTGTGGACTTTGAACAGAATGGTGAGATAGGCGCTTTGTATGGTTTTGAGTACACTAAAGATGGTGATTATAAACGTAAAGAAGTAAGCGACAACAAAAAGTTTCCTAAACTAGAACAACTGCACAATGTAGAAGCAAATAATGCTGGCCAGTATGAATATAAGATAGTTCGAAAACCTGTCAGCAAATGGCACTTAGAACCATATTTAGAATGGGACATAAAATTTGAATTCATAAGCCCATTTACATTTTTTGACCGCCAAAAAGTTTCAGAAAAGCATTCAACTCTGGCCCTTTACATGTAAGTCTTATGCCAGAGGACAATAGTCGGAAAGAGATTGAAATAAAGCCGTATGGGAATAAACAGTACATCCTCCACAGAAGAGAATCAGTTTTGAAAGATGCATCTACAAAATTACAGTTCATTCCGCAAATGAAATTAGGAGACACGTTCACAATGACATTTGAAATTTCTGTCTTAAAAGATGAGGAGAGGGATGGGGTTGTGGGCGTTAGTGACGTCCTTTTTAAAGGAATTCTAATTAGCTGGCAAAACTTAAACGTTGACAGTCTTAAAGTTACCGTCGTCATTCTTCACAATGGTGAGGAATTAAGGTCATAACAACAAGCAAAAAAATCAATATTAGTCTAAATAGAAGCAATCTCAGAGAACTGACTTGGATTAATCTTACACATTTAGACCTTATAGGGTTTTATTATACTGAACAAGTTTTGACAGAGAGCATGATAAAAATAATAACTGGATTAAATTAAATTCTGTTATAAAAAATGGAGCAGTTAAACTTTATGACAAAAACTCCTCATTGTTCATTGATTTGTGGACAGACTGGTTGTGGAAAAACAATATTTGTCCTAGACCTATTACAAACAGTTTATCGCTATAATTTTGATTATATTGTGATTTTCTGTACAACTCTTAAATGGAACAAAGCATATCATGATAGAAGGTTTATATAGACAGATGATGACATATATTTAGTTGATCCTAGCAATAAACTGAGTGAGTGTTTAGAACGCTTTTATAGACTGTTTGAAGGAACACAGACACTATTTATTATAGATGACTGTTCTTCAGAAAGAGAACCATTTTATCAAAACTAGCTTTCAGTGGAAGACATGCTGGGATAAGTGTGTGGATTTTATGTCAAAAATATAACTCAGTTTTAAAAGACTTTAGAGAACAGTTAAAGACTGTAGTTTTATTTCACATGAAAGACAGAGACGCATTTGATGCATGTATGCGCGAAAATGATGTTATTGAAAACAAACAAGAAAAACAAAGGATTAAGCAAAAACTAAAATCTGAAAAGTTTAGTAAATTAGTATTGAAAACGGATAACCCTACACAGTATGTATGTTTGTAGGGAGTTTACTAGTTAGAGAACGTATAAATGCCAAGTCTAGGGTAACCGCCCGAAACTGGTTAAGACCAGTTGAGAGCGGTTAAGCTAGACTCGGCATTTATACGTTCTCTCATGCCCACCCCCTCCCCTCCCCACCGAGAGAGCGAGAGAGAGAGAGAGAGAGGAGAGAGAGAGTTACACGTGCCCCACGCGTGTTAACTCAGGTTGTTCCCATTTCAACCGCGACATTGGAAGTGTCATTGCGCTTCTGTCGTCTGCGAAGCGTGTCACTTGGCGTGGCCCCCAGGGCGCATTGCCCGGCACCGTTCTAACGGATAGGGGGTGAGGGCGGTGGGGGGAGGGAGGGAGGGCACTTTCGCTGTGAGTTGCTTGGTCAAATCAGTAAGAAAAACGGAATATTTCGATCGTGTATGATTCTAGAACATAAAGCATGAATTTGTGACGCCAGAAAAGGGTTTTGACAGTGATGTGCTTCTTTTTACGCTTTGAACTCCTATCCCTTTGTATCACACTTTGCGTGAGCTACACCTTTTCTTTTGCAACAGGCCATTTTACTTTTAGACTGTCTACACAGACCTGATGGGGTCATGCAAGTGCTGACCTGCTGGTTCCAGCGCTGTCCAGTCGGCATGAAACCCCTCTTCTACGGCCCTCCCGCTCCACCCCCAATACCCCGCCCCTCCCACCCCGCCCTCCCACTGCCTCGCCTATAGCAATGAAAACAACAGTAACAACGTTTAAGTCAGCAAAACCCACCACCACCACCAACGGCAAAAACTTGGGGAACAGCGGGTCTGGGGAACAGCGGACCTGGGGAACACCGGGACTGGGGAACACCGGGACCGGGGATTTGCAGGAATGGGGAACAGCGGGATCGCCACAGGGTGGGGAACAACGAAACTGGGGAACTTAGGGACTGAATTTCGATTTTTTTCTTGAGGGAACACCGGGACTGGGGAATATAGAGACTGGGGGACAAAGAACCTGGGGAACAGCGGCATGACCCCGTGTGTTTCGACTCGTTGTCAGAGAAACCAGTCGAGAGGTATGTCGTATTTTTCACACTTGAAATATGCAGGAAATGGTATTTGTCACAGGGCACCAGCCGAGAGGTCCAGGTGCTGCATTACGAGGCTTGGACGGGGGAAGTTGCTGACAATGTGTCTGACCTCCTCCATCTGCTGGATATACTGCACACCTCACATGAACAATCCACGGAGGAACCAGCCATGATTCAGTGCATGTAAGTACTGCACACCTCACATGAACAATCCACGGAGGAACCAATCATCATTCAGTGCATGTAAGTACTGCACACCTCACATGAACAATCCACGGAGGAACCAATCATGATTCAGTGCATGTACGTCGGGAAGAGAATGACCAATACTGGTCCCAGTGTGAAGAAGTATAGAAACATTTAAAAGAGATAAATAAAAACTTCAGCCCATGTCATTTGCTGTTCAGGATCAAAGGTGGGCTTCCCATCTGCGCTTCATCTCCCTCTGGTGCATGGAGCCGTCTTCTGTACCCTCTCCACCTTGCCCTGCCACCTACCCACACTCCCCCTGCCCCTTC
Source organism: Conus ventricosus (assembly GCA_018398815.1). Lineage (NCBI taxonomy): Eukaryota > Metazoa > Mollusca > Gastropoda > Neogastropoda > Conidae > Conus > Conus ventricosus. The sequence goes on from JAFLJL010019340.1 coordinate 65,990, forward strand.
AACTCTCTACTGCACATGCCTGTCACCTACCCACACACCTCCTGCCCCTTCCACTCTCTACTGCACATTCCTGTCACCTACCCACACTCCCCCCTGCCCCTTCCACTCTCTACTGCACATTCCTGTCACCTACCCACACTCCCCCTGCCCCTTCCACTCTCTACTGCACATTCCTGTCACCTACCCACACTCCCCCTGCCCCTTCCACTCTCTACTGCACATGCCTGTCACCTACCCACCCCTCCCCCTGCCCCTTCCACTCTCCACTGCACATGCCTGTCACCTGCCCCCCCCCCCCCCCTGCCCCCTTCCACTCTCTACTGCACATGTCTACCACCTACCCACACTCCCCCTGCCCCTTCCACTCTCTACTGCACATGCCTGTCACCTGCCCCCCCCCCCCCCCTGCCCCTTCCACTCTCTACTGCAGATGTCTACCACCTACCCACACTCCCCCTGCCCCTTCCACTCTCTACTGCACATGTCTGTCACCTACCCCCCCCCTGCCCCTTCCACTCTCTACTGCACATGTCTGCCACCTACCCACACTCCCCCTGCCCCTTCCCTCTCTTACTGCACATGTCTGCAAACACACGGAGAGCCATAGACAAATGTCGGGCAGCTGTAGAACAGATATGGAAGACACAATCTTGGCTTGTTTTAAATATCGCATCTGCGGACCTGTCATTTTGTTTCTCAGTGTATCAATTTTGGTTGCATTTAATGTGGGGTTGATGCGACAGACGTTTGATTGGCCTGAAATCCCAGCAGCGCTTTGTCTTAGTCATGGACAAAAAATGGTCCACACAGAATTTTTCTGTTTGCTTCTAGGACTCCTTGGGCCGCAGCACTGCTCCTTGTCAGAACGGTCTCGGCATGGAGTGATGGCTGGATTCGTCGTTGCTGGAGTCATGACTAGATTCGTCGTTGCTGGAGTCATGGCTAGATTCGTCGTTGTTGGAGTGATGGCTGGATTCGTCGTTGCTGGAGTCATGGCTAATTCGTCGTTGCTGGAGTCATGACTAATTCGTCGTTGCCAGAGTCATAACTAATTCGTCGTTGCTGGAGTCATAGCTAGATTCGATTGCTGGAGTCATGACTAATTCGTCGTTGTTGGAGTCATGGCTAGAATCGTCGTTGCTGGAGTCATGGGCCCGATTCGTCGTTGCTGGAGTCATGGCTAGATTCATCGTTGCTGCATGCGCAACGCTGTTTGTCAGATGATCTCGGGCGTGGAGTCATGGCCAGATTCGTTGTTGCTGCATGCGGAAATGCTCTTTGTCAGATGATCTCGGGCAGGGGGTTATGGTTAGATGTGTTGTTGCTGGTCATGGCTAGATTCGTTGTTGGTCCATGCAGGCGGTTACTAACTGCCACGAGTTGTTCTTACCTGCAAGTGTTTATGGTGACTCACTGTCTGAAATAGCCTGTCATATATTCCTTGTGTAAGATGCATCTGAAGTAGTCATTCACTTTGATGTACACTGGCTTTAACTGCATTGCTAATGTAGTCCAGCATGTATTATGGACGGGTCCACATTTTAATGTACTTTCTTGGATATCGTTTTGCGGTAAATCTAAAATTTAGTGTGACGAGACGTCTTTTGTCTGTAAATTAGTTCCTCCTGAAGAAAGTTTTCAGAAAGGAATTTCTGCTTTTGTATTTTACAGTTACACGCATTGTGTGTTGCTTGTGTTCGTGTTGTGTGAGCGGGGTTTTAATTTTGACGTTGACAATGGTTTTGAGTCAGCTGTTCAAATACTTTTGATCTCAGAGACGGCGTTGCCAAGAGCGGAGTACTGTGTGCCCTGTGGGACGTCATCAGCCGTATGACGTATGACGACGATGTTGACGTCTTTCTGGCTGCTCGGCACGTGCACACCCGTGCGTCCTGAAGCCTTCAGCTCTGTGGTCAGTGAATTGTGCATATCAGGAGCTGTCAGTTCTTATGCTGTATTATATAATATTGTGTTATTTTGGCTTTTCTGTTTAAATTCTTCCCATGTCAGTGTTTAATGCACTTTGGACTTGTGGCTTGGTTAATTCTTCCCATGTCAGTGTTTAAAGCACTTTGGACTTGTGGCTTGGTTAATTCTTCCCACGTCAATGTTTAATGCACTTTGCACTTGTGGCTTGGTTAATTCTTCCCACGCAGTTTTTAATGCACTTTGCACTTGTGGCTTGGTTAATTCTTCCCACGTCATTTTTAATGCATTTTGGACTTGTGGCTTGGCAATTGGAGTGTGACTTGTGGCTTGGCAAGTGGAGTGTGACTTGTGGCTTGGCAAGTGGAGTGTGACTTGTGGCTTGGCAATTGGAGTGTGACTTGTGACTTGTGGCAAGTGGAGTGTGACTTGTGACTTGGCAAGTGGAGTGTGACTTGTGACTTGTGGCAAGTGGAGTGTGACTTGTGACTTGTGGCAAGTGGAGTGTGACTTGTGGCTTGGCAAGTGGAGGTGACTTGTGGCAAGTGGAGTGTGACTTGTGGCTTGGCAAGTGGAGTAAAGACACGCATCATGGAGGCCGGTCCACATGTAGTCATGGCTTTCTGAAAAAAAATCCCAAAACTGTAATTCCATGGAGCATCTTCTCTGTCTTGGACTTTCTGAGAAATAAAATCCGGAAAACTGTATTCGAAGGAGCTTCGTCTCTACCCTGGACTTTCTGACACGCATTCCGGAAAACTGTATTCGATGGAGCTTCTCCTCTGCCTCGGAATTTCTGGAAAAAAATAATTCTGGAAAACTGTATTCGAAGAAGCTTCTTCTCTACCTTGGACTTTCTGAGAGAGAGAAAAAATCCGGAAAACTGTATTCGAAGGAGCTTCTTCTGCCCTGGGCTTTCCGGAAAAGAAGTCCGGAAAACTGTATTCGAAGAAGCTTCTTCTCTGCGTTGGGCTTTCTGAAAAATAATTCCGGAAAACTGTATTCGCTGGAGCTTGTTCTCTGCTTTGGAATTTCTGTCTCTTGTCTTGGATCAGAGAAACTGAGCTAACTGATGGCCCTGTCTACAGGCTACACTCAGGATTAAAGCCAAACACTGTGCTGTACTGTATTCTATGTGCCACATTACTTTGTATTGTATTGCAGGTTCTTAGATGTTGCAGGTGGTTGAACAAAATGGGTGTTCATTACTGACGCTGTTCCAGAAAATATTTTAGTTAAACACTTCCTTTTTTTCAAATTAAGAAAAATGTGCATCGATTGGCGTGTGAGTATATGCATGAGATGTGTATGTTTGTATGGTGTGTGTGTGTGTGTGTGTGTGTGTGTGTGTGTTGTGTTGTGTGTGTGTGTGTGCGTGCGTGCGTGCGTGCGTGCGTGCGTGTGCGTGTGTGTGTGTGTGTGTGTGTGTGTGTGTGTGTGTGTTTGTGTGAGCAGTTCTCTGTCATGGTGTGTCTTTTTTTCAGATGTCTACCAGTTAAACTCTGATTGTAGAACATTTGTCGTTTTAACACTAGAAACGTTGAAAACGTGTGCTGGTATCCGAGAAAGTATGACTGATGTTCATAAACTTCATTACACATAATCTTTGTTTGAATTCAGCTAATTGTTGCGAACTATTCATTCGTTCATGCAGATTTAACTGAATCATACCGTAGTTTTATAGACTGTTCATTCGCTCATTCATGTACCACGTTAAGGAGATTAAACTGATTCAGGAGACCACTTCATACCGTAGTTTTTAGACTGTTCATTCGCTCATTCATGTACCACGTTAAGGAGATTAAACTGATTAAGGAGACCACTTCATACCGTAGTTTATAGACTGTTCATTCGCTCATTCATGTACCACGTTAAGGAGATTAAACTGATTCAGGAGACCACTTCATACCGTAGTTTACAGACTGTTCATTCGCTCATTCATGTATTACGTTAAGGAGATTAAACTGATTCAGGAGACCACTTCATATCGTAGTTTATACACTGTTCATTCCTTTATTCATGAACCAGTTATGAAGATTGAACTGATTCAGGAGAACACTTCATAGCCTAGTTTATAGACGGTTCATTCGTTCATTCATGTATCAAGTTATGAAGATTTAACTGATTCAGGCGAATACTTTATAACCTAGTTTGTAGACTGTGTATTCCTTTATTCATGAACCAGTTTATGAAGATTGAACTGATTCAGGTGAACACTTCATACCGTAGTTTATAGACTGTTCATTCGTTCATTCCTGAACCGGGTTATGAAGATTGTACTGATTCAGAAGAACACTTCACACTCTAGTTTATAGACCCACTAAGCTACAGTGTCATGACTTTATAACGTTTGTTCCAGGTCCAGTATCGGTTTATCTATGAGTCATCCAGCAATTCAGGAACTCGAAAAACATCTACGCCAACACATAAAGCCTCAGTGGACATCAGTGAAACTGATATCAAGCAGTACGCGTTTGTCTGCCCTTTCAGCCTGCCTGGTATCTGGCACGCTGTGTTTTGCATCTCACTATACCATGGCAGCACGGCTCGGGATGGGCTCAATCACTCCCCCACCTGTACATTTCGTTGTCTTTAACATGAACAAGCTTCTGCAGTCATTATTTTCTTTCATTTTCCCCCCATAGCTTAACCGCTGTTGTTTTTCCTCGTGGGGCCTTCCATCCGAAATGTGTGTTACTAGAAGTCAGAGATGAAACAGAAGGCGTTGAGGTCACTCTAACAGATCTCTCAGTTCATGAAATGTGTGTTTACTAGAAGTCAGAGATGAAACAGGAAGGCGTTGAGGTCACTCCAGCAGATATCGTAGTTCATGAAATGTGTGTAACTAGAAGTCAGAGATGAGACATGAAGGCATTGAGTCACTCCAGCAGATATCGTAGTTCATGAAATGTGTGTTACTAAAGTCAGAGATGAAACAGGAAGGCGTATGAGGTCACCCCAACACATATCTGAGTTCATGAAATGTACGATGCAGACTTTCCAAATGAAATGTTCAGCTTTTTATTCGAGATGCAAAGTCTGCTAAGTTCTGAAATACCATTCAAGCTGAGTGCTTTGGTCATGGGGGTACTGGTTTCAGAAAGCTAGTTCGAGTTAAACCGCAAATGTTAACACGAATATTGTTAACAAGTATGTGTACAGTAATTAAAGATTGTTGAAAGTCTTCGACTTGCGAAAGATCCTTTTCTATGTTTTATTTCTTTGAAAAGTCGATTGGAAGAGGATCTTCATCCACATTCCGGTCCTGAAAATGTGTTTTACACAAAAGCAGTAAGACGTTATTATGTCAAACATAACCTGTGGAGACAATAAGATGAAACGCCTACAGGGCATGACCGATGCCTCATATTCATAAATCTGTGCACAGTCAGAGTTTTATTACTTTTATCACTTTTGATAGTCTAAGATGTATTATCACAATATGCACTATGTTATGATTAGATTTGCGGCATCTCATATTATCAGTTGTACGATATTAACATTTTTCTAAGATGTATATCACAATATGCACTATGTTATGATTAGGTTTTTGGCAGCTCCTATCAATTGTACGATATTAACATTTTTCTAAGATTATATCACAATATGCACTGTTATGATTAGGTTTTGCGGCATCTCATATCAATTGTACGATATTAACATTTTTGTCAGAACGGTATGACCTCTCTCTATCTTACTGTTTCTCTCTTGTCTCTCTGCCACTGTCTGTCTGTCTGTCTGTCTGTCTCTGTCTCTCTCTTTCCTCTCTCTCTCTCTCTCTCTTCTCTCTCACTCCTCTCTCTCACTCTCTCTCCTCTCTCACTCTCTCTCTCTCTCTCTCCCTCTCCTCTCTCTCTCTCCCTCTCTCGCTCTCTCTCTCGCTCTCTCTTTGTGTTTCTATTGGAGTTTCGTTAGTCCATCTCTTCGTCACCCTATCGGTTCTCATTGTCTCCTTATCAATCCTCCAAATGTATAAACACTTTTATCTATGCCCCCCACCTCCTGTCCTTGCTTTCCCCGTACCCCTAGCTTCAAATTTTGGCATCGCTTTGCTTTACAGTCACATTCTGTGTTGTACTGTAAACACAACTAGCGGGACTGTCCAAAACACATTATGACGGCTCTGGAACTGCCCAGTGTGCTAACGATACAAACACAACTAGCGGGGCTGTCCAGAATACAGGTGACAGGCCCTGGATCTGCCCAGTGTGCTAACGATACAAACACAACTAGCGGGACTGTCCAGAACACATTATGACGGGCTCTGGATCTGCCCAGTGTGCTAACGATACAAACACAACTAGCGGGGCTGTCCAGAACACAGGTGACAGGCCCTGGATCTGCCCAGTGTGCTAAGGAGTCACCATGCCAAATCTGGAGAACATCAGGCGAACACTGTGGATTTGTATATCCCCCATTCCCCGGAACCCCTCCATTTTCCTCCCTTCCCCTACCTTCCATCTCTTCCCGCCATCTCTTCCCTGTTCCCCTGCCCCCTTCCCCTCTTCCCCTTCCCCCGTTTTTCCTTCCCTTTCTCCCGAAATCCGCCCCCCCCCCCCCCCCCGCCCTCCTCTCACGTCCCTTTTTCTGCACTTTCCGCCCACTCTTTTCCCCATTCTCCCCCTCCCCGTCCCCTGCCTGATTCTGAATCATGGCACATCCTATGGTATGAAGTGTGCAAATAACAAAAGAACAAACCATTAAATACAAAGATTCTATACAATTTTCAAGTGATTCTTAGGGAGGAAAAAACACACACAAAAAACACTAGATAAAAATGTTATTATTGTGCAGGTCTGTTCTGTGAAAAAAAAAGGTCAGTGTGTGTATGGAGAAACATTCCGGTCAGTGTCGCTCATGTACTGATCCAATGTCCAAGAGGAAGAGAATTCTGTCACAAGTCTGGCGTTTATATCTTATCTAATGGATCCTCTCCAGAGAATGTAAATATCTATGTTCAAGCTCACCCATCTTATTTTGCACGAAAACCCCCCTTTTCACATCCAAGTCACGTCCATCACATATCAGTTTTGACCAAATTCAACACCTGTTTTCCAAAAAAATTAACACCTCAAAACCTCTAAATATTGACGTAATTAGCACATTGAAACGGGGGCTTACGTGCTAGATAAGATTTGGTGATCGTGAACATAGATATTTACATTCTCTCCAATAGCATAAAAATCTAATGGTTTAGCAAAAAATAAATACTATTTTGTTAACTTACTGTGTTTGGTGGGACAACTTGCAGCTCTTCACGAACAAACGATCTTTTAGGGGCAGGCTTTTTTTGAAGAGAGAGTTTCTCTTAAATAATATACGGGAGGGTCTGTTTTCATGATTCTTTCAACTTCATATACATCTACGCTCCATATGGGATCTGTGGCTCTAATTCTAACATCACCTTCTGCCTCTCCAGGAGCATACAAGTATCTTACTTTTAGTCCAAACGGCAAGAGTTTTTGAGTCCCCTGCACATCTTCAGTAATGCTAATTTTTTTAAATTTAATTGCGTTTACTGGTTTAAGACCTGTTGCTTTAAATTCTTCATTGTTCATGGCGCGTAAGACTGCTGGCAACCTCCTAACCCATTCTGTGTTAGGCGTTCTGTCCATAATTTCTCTGTGATATTGATAGGTAAACAGGCGTTCAGCTAGATTCTTATTAAAGTTTTCTACTAAGGCTTGTGATCGATGGTTGCCTGGGATCCCTCTCTTAACTGTAACATGATGTTTTAAAAACAGCTGGTTTACAGAACCTTTAAAAACACTTTTCCATCATCAACTTGAATCAGCCTAGGATACTTTAATGGGCCTCGCATGTATATTTGTTGTAAAGCCACAGCCACAGCAGTTGAGCTTTTATCCGTTAAAGGTTCAGCGTCTTTGTATCTTGAAGCCATGTCAACAACTGTCAGAGCATACTTAAACTTTTTTCTTCTAACTTTATCATGTGGAAGATACAACAAGTCCATCTGGTGGGTGTCATTTGGAACTGAGTTAACAAATCTAGGCCTTATTATTCTTTTGGGAGCGGGCAGATATATTTGCCAAATTGCCTGTTTTGAAAGCCAGTCTTTCGCATCTTACGGATTTATTGTGTTGTTCAAAGCGAAAGTGATATGGATGTGTTTATGACAGTGTGGACTTCCTTTTGGATGATGTTTTGTGCTTCTTTGCCAACGGATCTTCGTATTGTGTGGTTTCTTTTCTTTTGAGACTATCAGGTATTGTACAGCCATCAAACTTTGCTTGCTCGCCATCGTTGTGTGTTCGCACCGTGACGCACGTGCAGTTTGGGCCAACAGCTCACACTTTACCTTTCCCTCTGTTCTCTGTTGCTGTCCCCCCCTCTCTACCACATCCACCCGTCCCCATTACTGACATTCCTGTCGCGTGTCAGCAATCACGCCCTCCTCCTTCGCCATTCCCACCTCTCTTCAGCTGTCACCATGCTGTCATGCCCACCCCTCCCCTTTCACTCCCCCTCTCCTATTCTCGTGACGAACTTTTGGCTGTGAAACCTGCGCCTCTCGACCCTGCCTTGAACTTGAAATTGCGAAAGTTTTGCATTGGTGTCGACCTTCCGCGTGTTCGTGGGTGTAGGGGAGGGAGAAGAAAGCAGAGGAAGATCGCCGCCATTAGCCGTGCCCGTTTCTCTCCCTTTGAAAAATCATCTCGCTCTTCTGATGCTACCAACCTGATCACTGTCCCCCTCCTCAAGCCTCCCACTGTCTCCAGTCATAACAGCAAACTGACTCTGGGGTTATTCAACGCCCAATCTGTTGGTGCCAAGGAGAAAAGGACTGCAATCAACGATTTCATCGTTGACAATGACGTCAACCTTATGTGCATCACAGAAACATGGTTGCTACCAAGTGGTGACGAGGCCAAGTGTTGCGACCTTTCCCCTCCTGGCTATACGACCTTCAGTTTTCCTCGGCCAACCCGTGGCAGAGGCATCGCTTTTGTTGTGTCTGATGCTGTGTCTCCCTCTGTCTCCACTACCTCCAGCTTCTCATTTGCTCACTCTTCTTACGAACTGGTCCAGCTTACTGTGTCCTTACCCAAGTCCTCAATTCATGTGTTCTGCCTTTACCGCCCCCCTCCCAGCAAGAAGAATCAGCTGAAAGACTCTCTCTTTCTGGAGGAGTTCCCGGATCTGCTGACTTCATGAACTCTGTGAAAGGCCACTCAGTTTTGGTTGGGGATTTCAACTTCCACTGGGACGATCCCTCCAACAACTTCACTGCACGACTGAAGGATCTCCTAGAGTCCTTTGGTCTGCGTCAGTCTGTCTCTTCCTCCACTCACAGATCGGGTCACATCCTGGACTGGGTCATTCATCCTGATGGTGACCTGGTTGACTCAGCCACCACCAGTTTGACCCTGACCTCTGACCACCATGCCATCCTAGCCAAGCTCAACATTTCTGTTCCTGTCAAATCTCCCAGGTTCGTTGAAACCAGGGACTTTGCATCTGTGGACCTTGATGCGTTCCGGGCTGACCTGCTGTTTTGTCTTCAGTCATCACCTGCTCTTTCTGCTGAACTGTTCCATACCCTTATCCAGGACGTTCTTGATCGTCATGCTCCTGTTCTTCGACGGAGGATCTCCAGCCGCCCACCTTCGCCTTGGTTTCCAGCAGTTGCCCCGCAAGTTCTGGACGCTAAACGTGTTAGGCGTGGGGCAGAGAGACAATGGATTAAGAGCGGTCTTGAGGTCCATAAACAGATCTTACGTGTTGCAAACAATGTTGTCAATGAAATTGTGCAGCAAGCCAAATCATCATTTTACAATGCCAAAATACTTGCATGCACTTCGAGCAAGCAATTGTTCAACCTCACAAACACACTCATGGGGAGAATTAAATCCTCTCCTCTTCCATCTTCTGTCTGTCCCTCTGATCTGCCACATAAATTTTGTGATTTCTTTGTCGGCAAAATCGAGTCGATCCGGGAGAATATAGACTCTCAGACAGCAACTGTTCCTGATATCCACTTTGACATTTTCTCTGGCATTCCACTCTTTTCTTTTGAACCTGTTACTCAGTCATTAGTTAGAGATGTGATTAAGAATACTACCATTAAGACTTGTGTGCTTGACCCCCTCCCATCCTCCCTGCTATGTGGTGTAATTGATGATTTGATGCCTTTCATCACTGCCATTGTCAATGATTCACTCACCTCTGTTGTTTCCCCTCTGAACTAAAACACTCTGTTATTCGACCCCTGCTAAAGAAACCCTCTCTTGATCCTGAGATTTTGAAAAACTATCGTCCTGTTTCCAACTTATCCTTTCTGTCGAAGATAATTGAAAGATTGCTCTTCTCCAACTTCATGAACATCTTGAGCGTAACAATCTTCTCTATCCTTTGCAATCTGCCTATCGGGCTGGCCATAGCACAGAAACCGCTCTCCTCAAAATTGTCAACGACCTTTTCTCTGCTCTTGACGATGGTAAAGTCTCTCTGCTGTCCTTGTTAGACCTGTCTGCCGCTTTTGACACTATAGATCACAGTACCCTTCTGTCTAGGCTTGAGCATACATTTGGCATCTCTGGCACAGCTCTTTCCTGGTTTAGATCCTATCTTTGTGGTCGTACTCAGACTGTCTCTGTGAATGGTTTCTCTTCTCAGTCAGCTGACTTGGAGTATGGAGTCCCCCAGGGCTCAGTCTTGGGCCCCATTCTCTTCGTTCTTTATACACAGCCTATCTCTGACATTGTCACTCATCATGGCATCTCCCACCACTGTTTCTCTGACGACAACCAAATCTACACCTCTGACGATATTTCTCAGCTCCCTTCTATCATTGAACGAACTCAGGCATGTTTTTCTCATATCAAAGCTTGGATGACTGACAACAAACTTCAACTGAACAACGACAAGACCGAACTGATTTTCATAGCATCTAAACGATTATTGTCTACAAACTGCCTTCCCTCATCTGTCCAACTAGATAATTCAGTCATTCGGACTTCTTCAACTGTCCGTAATCTTGGGATCACACTGGACCAAACTCTATCCTTTCAAAGTCAAATTTCCTCTGTCTGTCGTGCTTGCTATCTGGAACTTCGCCGTATTTCTTCTGTTCGTCATCTTCTCTCGGATGATGCCACCAAAACTCTCATTTCTGCTTTTGTTCTTTCTCGCTTGGATTACTGTAATTCTCTTCTTGCTGGTTGCCCACAGAATCTTCTTGGCAAATTGCAGAAAATTCAAAACAGTGCTGCCCGACTAGTATTGAAACGCTCCAAATTTTCTCACTCGGCTCCCTTGCTTGATTTTCTCCACTGGCTCCCAGTAGGCAAAAGAATTGAATACAAGCTTCTTTGCTTTGCTACAAATCTCTCAGTGGTCTAGCCCCATCCTATCTTGCTGATCTTCTGAATAACTACAAACCTCTTAGACAGCTACGTTCTTCCTCTGACACTTCTCTTCTCCAAATTCCTCGCTTCCGCACTAGGACCCTCAGTGAACGTTCGTTCTCTTTCCAGGCCCCCTGTTGTTGGAATAACCTCCCTTTGTCTCTCTGCTCTGCGACTTCCCTCTCTTCCTTCAAGTCTTCTCTTAAGACTACCCTCTTCCAGTCATGACCCTTCCCCTCTTTCTGTCGAAAGCAGATGTACCCTACACCTGGCGTATGTGTGTGTTTGTGTGTGTGTTTGTGTGAGTGTGTGTGTGTGTGTGTGTGTGTGTGTGTGTGTGTGTGTGTGTGTGTGTGTGTGTGTGTGTGGTGTGTGTGTGGTGCTCAGCTTAAGCATGTAGAAATATTGTGTGTGTGTGTTTGGAAGATTGCCTTTTGTTGTTTATCATATTGGTTGCTTCTCTTGATTTATTTACTCTTTATTGTAAGCGCTTAGGGCTTTTAAAGATTAGGCGCAAGAAATGCACATTATTATTATTATTATTATTATTATCTGATTCAGACACTCTAGCAGCTTTACTCAGTTTTTCAATAGCAGTCTTTCCTTTCCAATACCCTTTAGGAGAATGATATACTTTGTACTTTGTATTGTCCATAAGAAGAACTGTATTTTAATTGTATTTTAATTATTTTTTAGATTGTTTGCGCAAGAATATAGATTGCTCCCATAGCACCCACAATAAAACCAATTTCTGCTATTTTCTGTTCTTCAGATGGTTCATAAAAGTCAGACAGTTCTGGCGGCGGCGATGTTAGAAACTTCTTTCCTGTCACTAAGTAATACTCATTCATTGCTTCATCAACGTCTGTAAATGTGTGCTCTGCATGTCCCTGTTCTCTTAACTTTTTATTAATAAAGTCTAAGTGAGTAAACCATTGACTTCCGGGAATAGACTGGAGGACGTCCGGGAAAGACCGGAGGACACTGGGAAAGACAGAACCAAGGGCTCTGTGGGCTGGCTCCCCACTTTGTCTTAAACATGTGGCTACTAAGAATAAAAGGAAAAGATGCTCCCAGGATTCACCGAAAGGGGAGAGAATGATGAATCCATCGGTGCTCAACCAATCACGACTGCAAATCCCAAACGGACTATGAACATGGACCAAAATTAATGGAATATCCATGTTTCTGTGGAAAGCGTTTCGCTACCACCCGTGGCATGAAGATCCACAGAACAAAGATGGCATGTGTGAAGACTCATCTGAATGAGCAGCAGCGCACTGCATCAGCAGATAAGACGTCGGAAGACCAAGGCCAGGATTTAAACCACAGTGCCAAGGACATCCACGCTGTTGGTTCGGATGAGGAATTTGCACAGACCCTCGATGCCAGGCACCTGAAACTCAACCTGCCACGAGCAAACGAAACTGAAGATTGGGAGAAACTGGATGCAAAATCGTCCAAAAACTCGATGCACTGATAGGGAAAAGCACCCTGGAACACAAACTAGCCACATATGGGGACATTGTGTATGCCACATGTAGAGACGCCTATGGAGTAAAACTACCCAAAGAGAAAACACCTCCAAAGAAATCCAGACGCCAAGAAAAGATGGACAAGATCAGAGTCCAAAAGAACAACCTCAAGAAGCAAATGAAGACCGCACTGCCAGCTGAAAAACAAGGCTTGGAAAAACTGTGGGAAGACCTGAAAGAAAAACACAGCGCCCTCAGCAACGCGGAATCTGCGAGGAAGAGGAAGAGCAAAAAGAAGAAGACACAAGAGCGCTTCTTCAGAGACCCCTTCCAGTTTGCAAGAACACTGTTTGAGCATCCAAAATCTGGGACCCTAAGTGTGGACAAAGGAGTTCTTGAGCAGCATCTGAGGAAAACATACTCTGACTCACAGAGCAAAGCACCACTCGACATTCAAGGTCTGGTGTGGCCAACCAACCCTGAGGAACAGTTCAATGACAAGCCTCCAACGTTGGCGGAAATCAAGAAGGTGGTTGACAAAGCCAGAGCCAAATCATCACCAGGGCCAAACGAAATACCTTACCAGCTTTACAAGAAATGTCCCAAGGTGCTGGAGTGGCTCCACAGGCTGCTGCGATCGGCTTGGAGAAACCAGAAGATCAGCGGCCAGTGGATGACGGCAGATGGTGTGTACATCCCCAAAGAGCAAAACTCAAGTGACATCAGCCAGTTCAGGCCAATATCACTACTGAACGTCGAAGGGAAAATCTTCTTCTCTGTCATGGCAGCAAGGCTGACCAAGTACCTGATGGAAAACAAGTACTTGGATGTGTCAGTCCAGAAAGGTGGCATCCCAGGCGTGGCTGGCTGTGTAGAACACGCCACAATGATCTGGGACGCAATCCAAAAAGCAAAAGCAGAAAAGAGAGACCTGGACGTAGTGTGGCTTGATCTGGCAAACGCATATGGATCTGTGCCCCATGAGATGATACAGTTGGCTCTTGAGATGTACCATGTGCCAACGCATATCCGCGACATGCTCAAGAAGTACTTCAATGGCTTCTCAATGCGGTTCTCTACCAAGGAGTACACAACTGATTGGATCAACTTGGAAGTGGGCATTGCAATGGGCTGTGCAATTTCCCCGATACTGTTCGTGCTGGCAATGGAACTCATCTTGAAAGTAGCAACAAAGAACGCGAGACAAACAGACCTTGGCGATGGATACAAGATGCCTCCTCTCAAGGCCTTCATGGATGACACTACAGTGATTTCATCCAGAGAAGACGAGACACGTCATGTGCTGGAGAGGCTGGACGACATAGTTGCCTCATCCAGAATGAAGTTCAAGCCAAAGAAATCACGGAGTCTCTCACTGAGGAAAGGAAAAGTGGCCGAATCTGTGGTCTTCAGTGTTGCCAACCAGGCCATTCCAACAGTCACAGAAGAACCAGTCAAGAGCCTTGGAAGATGGTATGATGATACGCTGAAAGACACACAAAGAGCAAAAGAAACCAAGCAGATGGCGGAAGAAGGCTTGGAGACCATTGACCAGTGTGGGCTCCCTGGCAAATACAAGGTCTGGTGTCTGCAGTTCATGCTGATACCAAAGCTCCTATGGCCTCTGATGATATACGACATCTGCACCAGCACAGTGGAAGCAATGGAAGCCAAAATCAACAAGTTCACAAGGAAATGGTGTTTTCTCGTTGCCGCGTGGTTGTCCGCTGACGTAGGCGTGTTAAAAAAATGAGATGGCGGTGATGACAGTGATGATGCTTAGGATGATGATGATGCTGATGATGACAGGGAATCCGTTTTAAAGTCTGTAGACCAGGAATAAAATAAAGAATGTAAATGTGGGACGCTAACAGAAGAAGCTATGGATCCAAGGTGGAAACATCCCTTTACCTGTGTGATTGCTGGTCCAACAGGAAGTGGAAAAACTGTTTGGGTCACTAAGTTTATAAATCACATCAATGAAGTAATGACACCACCTCCCGATGAGATTGTGTGGTGTTACGGAGAGTGGCAGTCTGGATATCATCTTTGAAAGGAGTCACTTTTATCGAAGGGCTACCCAAAGTAGAAGAATGGGATGATCAGAAACGACGTTTGCTGGTGATTGATGACTTGATGAGCGAAACGGATGACAGGGTGACAAAATTATTCACGAAAGGTAGCCATCATCGCAACATGAGTGTCATGTACATCGTGCAGAATCTGTTTGGGAAAAACAAAGAACAACGGACCATCAGCTTGAACAGTCATTATCTGGTGGTATTCAAGAACCCAAGAGACGCCTCACAGATCACCCATTTAGCTAAACAGATGTATCCCGGAAGATTGAAGTACGTTCAGGAAGCTTTTAAAGATGCGACATCCAAACCCCACGGTTATTTGTTGTTTGACCTTCGTCAGGAGACACCCGATCATCTCCGTCTGAGAACAAATATTATACCCCCGACCCATCAAGTCGTGTATGTGCAGAAATGATTTTCGTCTTCCAATATGCAATATTTTACCTGCAACGATATTTTTCTTTTTGGTGGAGAAATGGAGAGAAGGATGTGTGGAGATTGTATAACACACTGTGAACTCTCTGATACAGTGTACGCTGGAGTAACCACTCTCCGTTTCGTGGTGGTAGTCCTTCAGTGAGACTGAGACTTTGTGGATCTTTAAAAGCAAGTGCCCATCTACACACGCGGTTATTTGCGACCGGAACATTGACTCTCCACCATCATGTCAGCACGTATGAGAAGGAATCTACCCATGTTGCAGTTGTTGTGTGGTGCCAAGCCTGCTGTTATTAAGGCGGTCCTGAAAGGGGCCTCGCCAGATTTGATCAACGCCCTGAGTGAATGTTCCCTCAACATTTTAAAAGGCCACGTGAGACTGACTCCTGCCCAGAAGAAACAGTTGTGCAGATACAAGCAGAGCTTACGCTCCCTGGCGAAGAAAGGAACATCCAGCAAGAGAAAGAAGCAGATCTTGCAGAAGGGGGATTTCTCGGTGCCCTCATCAAACCTGTCCTGGGGGTGCTCGGAGGATTACTGGGGGATTGTAACCACATCAAGGAGCATACGAAGAAAATGATTTTAGTGGATCCTCGTGTGCTAGACTCTGTTCGCGGGCCTCCAGTTCCTGATGCCACATCTGACAGTCTTAGGGACATGGATCAGCAGATGCGTGATATATTAGAGAACAATGATACAAGCGCCGAAGACAAGGCTAATAGGTATCATCAGACACTTTGGAATATTTGAAACGTTTTGATCAGTTTAAGGAAAAACCACTGCGAGTAGTGACTGTTCAAGGCACAACACCTGCTCAACCCAACCCGAATCAGAAAACAGAGACTGTTGATGACGCGTCAACTCCCATGTTGACAAGCGTGGAGAAGGATGTTGTGGAGAGTGTACCAAAAACGATGAAAAGCAAAGTGGAGCGACTTTTAAAACCGCGTTTAGAATCACCCAGATCTGAAATGGAACCAGCGAGGGGAAATCATTTGGCGAGGACAGCTGATTAAAAACTCGAACCTCGTTGATTTGGTCAATGATGTGCTAAGAAAACGTCGCCACTTCCAACCCATTGGGTGGACATCCTTTGCTGCTGCTCTCAGTGATGCCAACATCCCCCAAGATTTAGTTGGAAACCCTGACCGTTGGAAGTTATGACAACACAAATACCCGGCACCCTGTCCTATTCTTCACAGTCTACTGAAGGACCTCTCGGTGTGGGTTCCTCTTCCCCTCAACCCGTGTTTTCTACACCACAAATGCCAACACCCTCACCATCACTGAGAAACGTTGCCTTATCATCGATCAAGAAGCCACGAGGTACAGAAGACTCTGACCAGTTGGAAGGGAGACACCTTTTTCTTGGAGGAGAAAGACACACAGACGGAACCGGAAACAACAGAGATTAAGCAAGACTGCACCTTTGATGGATTGGGAGTCATACTGACTACACCTGAAATGGCTCGGCGGAAAAATAAGAAAAAAAAATATCGAAACAGAACAGAATGTTGGGGCGAGAGAACAGGAAAAGGCCGACCTAGGCCACTTTCAGTTTTCGTTTCCGCGTTTTTCTGATCATTATCAAACATCTTTTCGCGCAGACATCATTTCAATACTATCATTTTTGCAGAGACAGTCACCAAACTAAATCTTGGCTGAGACACTGTGCAACCCCTATAGAGGGCTTGGGTTGTGGCAGGCATACCGGACGGATCCTATGACTGTAAATTATGGCGCCATAAGGTAGGGCTGGCGTTACCTGGCCGTGTGGCGAATTCCCCTGGGGTAAAACAGAATAGACATGTTTCTTACATTCACCTATCATAGTCAAGATTTAATCATGGATAGTTGAAACGTCACAATCCGCCAGCACTTAGTGTTGTTGACAACGGCCTTAAGTTATCTCGTCATTGGTGTTGTGGTGCTGTGGTGAACGGACGTGTTCAGTGATAGATGTTTGCTGGTAAAGATTTGCTAACGAAATTTTGATTATTCTCAAGACAGCATTTCCTCGAATATGAGAGAGAAATTCTGGGAAATGCAAAGTTGCTCTCAAAATCTATTAGGATTTCTCAAACCCCTCAACTTTATTCTACCTGACAGGATCAAGTTCTACTTTCAACAACTCAAAATCTCCATTACACCGCCAACCCAACGATTGTGGGCAGAGGAAGAAATGCTCATTTTGCAGAAATCAAGACGACTTTAAAAAAATGACAACTAATTGAAAGATTAAAGGGAAAGGGCCGCAGGATTTGCCAAAGAAGCCAAAAGAAGCTTGAGCAATTGTTTAACAGAAAAGAAAAGGGAAGATCTTTCAACGCCACAAGAATTACATGACTATCTTATGCAAATCCAGGGTGACATTCATCAGCTATTCCAGAGAAGCTTATGACAATTTTTCTAACAACAGCAATGAAGCGAATGTAGGGAAGACTACAAAAGGATGAAAATTTGAGGAGGCAGATGCACAGTCCTCTGCTAATTTACGTTCAGTTTGGTAACATCTAGATTTGTGTAAACATGGCAGGAAAATGAAAGAAAGAAGGAAACGAAGGAAACATGGCTGTTTGGTTGAAGAAACTGGGTATCTGATGTCACGCACATAAAAATTACGTGCCGTGCGACGTTCTTTACTGGATACCAAGGGTTTTATGTTGTAGGCCATCCCTATCGTTATTTTGGCAAGCTGAATGAAATTAAAAGCATTGCAAGCCGGGCTTTGCACAGTCGGAAAAGATCCGCACATAACAATGACAAGCCAGCTCAGCAATCCCGTAATTTTAACATGGTATGGGCAACTGCCAAACACTCCTAATAAATGGACCGTTCCGCGCGTGAACGTGCCACTTGACTGGACTCCTGCCCCACAAAGCCCCGACAGTTCTAAAATAGTCTTACTCACCTGCTTTGACGTCCATGCTTCGCCGTTCGCGCTCGTGAAGGTGGCCTACTTGCTGGACTCCGCCCCTACTCCTCTTGCAGGCAGGAGTTTCAGGTTTCGTAATCACTCTTGCGATGATTGCTGTGAGCAGAGCATTGTTGTAACACAGAAGTAAAAAAAAAAAGTAGGTCCGCAACCGCCTGTAGCGCTCAAGATGGTCAACTAGTATTGGAACTACTGCTGATTCACTGACTTTCACTGCCTGTCTTCACTGCTTCAACGCCCTGCTTCAACTTTTTTGGCTGCCTTTCAGGCGCCCAGGGTGTACTTATAACAATTGTCTTGTTTTATTCAATCAGCTTTTGTTAAATGCACTGTGGCTGCTTTGAACCTTGCAACAAAAGACCAATGCATTACAAAAACGCAAGCACGGTCTTGCACCAAGTGGTGTTACACATGCAACTAATAAGCTCTGTGTACACCACACACCACCCAAGTCACCCCAAGTTCTTTAATTAATTTTTTCAATTAAGTTACAAGTTTTAATAAGTTTCTTCAAGTTCTTAATAAGTTCTTTATTAGTTTTTAATTAAGTTCTTGATCAGTTTAATAAGTTCTTGTTAGTCATCCTCTAGTAAACCAAGTTCGTATCAAGTTCTTATAATTATCAAAAAAAAATACATCTATGTTTTTATCTTAATAGCGATGCTTCATAAGTACACACAGCCTCAAAAACGCGTCATGTTGGAGATGTTTGCTCAGCGTTCTGCAGTCTAAGGAAGTGTTTACATCGAAGCCGCATTGATTACAATTTGGTCTTGGAAATGTCGTTTTGATCATGTCCCTTTATTTATTGCAACCATCATTGGTATGGTACGCCATGATCTATTTTGATAAAAAAATTTAGAAATTAATTCTTATTTATTCCATTTGAATGGTCAAAATGAGTTTGTTATTGGCGTTTTGGCGTGCGGTGTCTTTTTCTGTTTAGTGCTCGATTTTTTTGATTGCTTTTGTTTTTGTTGCCATCGGTTATATATTTTATAGCCGCAATAACTGCCCCCAACAGCAGCAATGGCGCGCTAAAATGGCAACAGTTTTAAGTTCAATATTCCATGAAGACTTTGGGGCCCTTGTATCACATGGAGTTTTTATTAGCTGGCATTGAATCAACTTGTTCTGGCGTTGGCGGTGTTATGTTTTCATAATGCTGTAACATTAATTTTTTTGTCTGTTCCACTCTGCTAATTTTTTTTCCTGCTTCAACACGCCCAGGATTTTTAATGGTCTTCACCTGGTTCAGCGTTTTCTGCTGATTTTCTAGCTTGGTTACTTTCTCCACCTGATTCAGTGTTTTCTGATTCTGCTGATTTTCCAGATCGTTCATTTTGAAGGGAAATAAAATCTATATGATTAAAAGTTATTAATCCCATGATTAATGGCGATAACAATGTTCCAAATCTATAGTATAAATCACACCCCAGAGACTCTAATGACTTTGTTAAAACTGGATCTTGCGTTAAATCATACGTAAGATCTTGTTCAGAATCAATGGGAGCAAATCTACTGACTAGTTTAGTGTACAAACTAAGAACCCTTTGCCCCACACTTTTCACCATTCTAGACCCCAGCTGCGCTTCATACCTGTTATGATACTTTAAAATGTCTTGTGGCGGCATCTGTTGAATCTGTTCAATGCTGAATTCAGTTC
The DNA here is from genome assembly GCA_018398815.1 of Conus ventricosus. NCBI lineage: Eukaryota > Metazoa > Mollusca > Gastropoda > Neogastropoda > Conidae > Conus > Conus ventricosus. The sequence goes on from JAFLJL010019340.1 coordinate 85,879, forward strand.
CGAGGAACTGTTTTGTTTTTTCCACACGCTGCCAAAGAATACAGCCTCTCCTTTTTGGACATAATAGCTTGGTCATCAACTTGGTCATTCATAAGTTCAGGAAGGTTTAGGCCGCCTTGTAGCTGTAGGAGATCATCACTGTTCATGTTTTTAATAATTATAATTATTTTATTTTTTTAAAATGAGCACCGAAAAAACTATTGCTAACCTTGTATACCATTCTGCTGTTATTGGAGGACTAAGTGTAGGATACTCAATGCATTGGTAAAAGCCTGTTAAAAATAAAACCGGCAGATCTTGGCAAACTAGACTTTGAGGAATTCAGCAAAGCTGATTGCTATTATTGCAGCTTCATTTGCTACGAAAGATTTTCTAGTTAAGCAAGGAATAATTCCAGACATATAAATATGTAAGAAAAAAAATACATTTATAAAAAATGGTTCACTCGCAATAATGATAGGCGGCGCTGTGGTGAAATGCGCTTGCTTTTAGCGGCAGTAATTTTGCATTTAGTAAACTGCGGGATGACAGCGAGAGAAAAAGACATAACAAAGCTATGGAGCAACTAGCAGCTGCACAAGACGCCTATGAAAGGCAGAGACTTGAGCATTAGATTTTATTAATGACACCCTGAAAGAACAGGGGCATGCAGCTTACACATTTAAAAATGTTGACCAAGCAATAAAAGAATATTATCTAGTAACAGGCAAACCAGTCCAGACATTGCCCCCACCAAAATTCAGTGACTTTTATCAACCACAGAAAAACAAAAGATGCAAGAAATCGCGTTTATTGTCGTTGGTATGACCGTCGTGTATTTTGTTGCACATAATATTGGCTGAATAAAAAATGAACAAATCTATTATTCGCCCAAAGGATATTGGAAGGGCATCACAGCAATACAAAAGCTAAGCAAGCAGCGGGAGTCAGTGAACAAACAGCAAAAGAATGGTTATCTAAACAAGCGATTTGGCAAATTTATTTACCTGCGCCTAGGCGAATACAGAGACCCCACTTTGTTATACAACTCCAAACGACACCATCAAATGGATCTTCTATATTTACCTCTGATAGGATTAGACGAAAAAGATTTAAGTACGCACTTACAGTCATTGACGTAGCTTCAAGATACAAAGATGCGGAACCATTAGCACAAAAGAGTGCTTCTGCTGTTGCTGTCGCTATACAACTGATATACCAACGAGGCCCCCCTAACTTATCCTCGCATGATTCAAGTCGATGATGGAAAAGAATTTAAAGGTCGAGTGAATCAATTATTGTTGAAACATAGAGTTACCATTAAAAGAGGCATCCCAGGAGTTCACAGATCACAGGCTTTAGTTGAAAACTTTAACAAACAGTTTCTGAAAGACTTTTTTCCTACCAGTATCACAGAGAGTTGATTGACAATTCTCGCAACACAGAATGGGTTAGAAGACTGCCCTCAGTTTTGCGCGCAATGAATAATGAAGAATTTAAAGGGCTAAAACCAGTACAAGCAATCAAAAAACAAACAATAAATGTTGTTGCTGAAGACTCCAGTACAACCAGCAACTATTACCGTTTGGTTTAAAAGTAAGGTACCTTTATTTACCGGGGAAGCAGAAGGGGACACTCGCATCAGGGCAACCGATTCCAGTTTTGGAGTGTTGATCCATATGAAATAAAAAGAATTGTAAAAATGAATCCGCCCGTGTATTATTACGAGAAACTGACACAACAAAACAACCAGCTCCTCAAAGATCTTTTGTGAAGGAAGAACTGCAGATAATCCCGCCAGGCACCGTTCCGCTTTAATTAATTTACGTAAACATATTTTGGTTTAAAATGGAAGGCCAGAAGGAAGCGCAGAACGAAACAAGAATGGTAAAGGAAGAGACCATGAAAATGATACGGGAATCATTTCATGCGTGTAATGCTATTAAGGAAACATTTTCGAGGATTAATCAATGCATGCTAAATCATCCAGTTCACCTACAATCCAAACCCCCAAATTGGGAAAAAGAATATCTTGAAATAATAAAAAAATTCGAACTTGTCAAGCAAACATGAGAAAAGATTTAAATGAATTGGATGAAGCTATGATTGATCTTATAATAAAAGTTGATGAAAAATATAAAACCCCCTGTTTATGCGGTTCTCCATGCCCAATTGCATAGAAAACTCTGGATTAACAAACACCCGTTTTGTGTTTGTTCTATCTAATGACTTCTTTGTTACAAAATGTTGTGTTGATCTCATGTAGATTAGATCGCAGTTTTACGTTGTCATGATGAAAAGTCTTATTGCCAAACAATGCTTCTTTGTAGTTGTCATGTGATATGTTTTGACTGCACAACGCTGCGAGATATTCCCTTTGCTTTCTTAATGATTTTCTCCTGGCTCGAAATACTTGTACATTTTCGACCTTTAAACCAACATACTCCTTGATCACCTTTCCAGATAATTCATCCTTCATCTTTCCTAAAACCTTCTTATTAACGGATGAATGCAAAGGCGAATCTTTAGGGTAATCAGATGTGTCGTACCATCCTGCATGCCCTTTAGCCACTTCGGTTTCCCTGTCTTTATAGATGTCTTCAGTAGGGATATCTATAACAAAACTATCTGTATCTGTGTAAAGTACTCTGGACTCAGGGTACGAGGGCTTAAAGTAGTCATAAAGAAACTCTAACATCAAAAGCTTTGATAATTCTAAACAGTAAACCCAATAAAATACAGGTTTGTCTAATTTGACTTTCTTTTTCTTCATCATTATGCCAAAAAGCTGATCATGAAATCTTTTAAAGTCCTGATAATTAGGTTTTGAAGTCAGCTTAATTGCTTCATTCTCTCTGGTGACCAATCAACATCTTTACGCTTGTGCGGATTCTCCATAGTCTTTCCAAAACAGCTGTTGTTCATCAACTTGAAAAAGTCTTTTTCTGAAGCATCTGTGGATTTTGTTCTGAGGTCAGTGTTCTTCATGATGTATGGTTTCATGAACTGTTCTTGATCAAAAGCAATTATGCGATGAACAGCTTTTTAACTTCAAACCATGTCTTAAAATAAAATTGCAGAAGTCTGTAATGGCAGACATAATTTTTTTGCCTCGAAGATTGGGCACAAGTTTAGGCGGCTCTCTTGGATCCATCTTTAGACTTTCTGCTGCTAATGGGTAGTCATTATGTAGGTCATGGAGTTTCATGAGATATTCTAAGTCAACTTCTAGAATGAAACCGCGCTGTTGATCTGGCGTTAAACTGCCCAACCACTTTAATGCCTTTTGAATATTATTCGTACCTGTGTACATTTTAAAGTTGCGTAACGGAAGTGATTGCGCCATTGCCCAACCATACAGATTGTTTGCGTCTAAATACATGAGATAGTTAGACCTTTTACTTGGATCATAGTTGTCCAAGTATTTGTTGTTTGCTTTACAATAATGATGCGACGCCATACTAATTCCTCCACGCAATCCGTTTTCTATCATCTGAATCATTGGTAGGTCAGACAATAAATCAATCTGTACTCCAGTAAACTTAAGAAAGCGTCCCAGCTCATCCGGGCGCAGAAATGTAATGCGCAGGATCCAAACTGTAATGTTTCATGCAGGTCTTTCTATAATTTTCAAAGACGTCCGCCAACAAACATACATCAGCCATCAAGTAGGAGTCATGATTTGTCTCCCATCGTTTTACAATCTAACTTCTCTGCCACGCATCTTGAGCATGCTGGTAATCAGAGTCACTGATTTCCTTTCCTCTAAGGCTAGAAAAGAACGCGCCTTTAGGAGGAAGTGTGTCTTCATCAAACCTTTCCCCAACTGTTCATGTACTCATAAGGGTAAACACCCTTCTAACAAGCGTTGGGTCAAAATATTCTTCCGTTATTGGGCAGGACTTTAGGACATAGCCAGTGACTCTAATGAACCCATCATGTGTTGCATAGAGTCATAAAAAGACATGTTATTTAGATTAAAGCACATGTACTTTTCTGATGACTGTGCAATGCATGCTACCCTGAAGGCGTTGGTTACTGCTTGCATTATAAGGTGAGAGTCATAACCTCGCAAGTTGTGAAAGAATACAGGCAGCTTCCATGTCTTGGATCAAACTTTAGTTGAAAATTGCATTTGTTATGCGCCCCATCCTCTGAACTTCCCACTAATGTGATCATGGTCTCTTACTGTGGGGTTTACACTCTGGGCGTTAGCTCTAAACCGCAAATCCAACAATGCGTGGCTGAGTCATACTGTTGTTGGTCTTCAGGCGCCATTATGATTTCAGATAAGTTTAGATTATTAGAACAGGCGTTACGCACTTGCTGCATGCGTTTTAAGAATGTTTCTGCAGCATCTGGTCCTCTATATAATTCTGGTTCTGAATAAACGCCATCCGACCTGACAACAATGAAGGCAAATGAACAAATCTGATGATTACTCATTAAGACTGTTTTTCGAAGTTTTTGGTGGCGCTGGGGCCCCTTTATAAGGAACAATGAGTGATTCAAAGTCTGCGTAAACTACGTATGGACTTGTTTGCAGCCGTTTCCAGTTCTTAAAACTAATTTAGATCCTGGCGGGGCGTAGTTAGTTCTGTCTTACAGTCTACAGAACTTTTACAATGTTTATATGTTCAAGCGCGGCTTGAGCGGTTGGAATTCTTGTTAAACATTTTTTTACAGAATTCTTGTTTATGTTCATGCTTTGAAGTTATGCCTTAATAATCTGCTCATTGTGCGTATCAATGTGTAATGGGGCAGCCCTGCTGGCGAAAACATTAGGAGTAAGTCCACATGACTTTTGGCTGGTTCGCCTATTGTTGGACTGTTCTTGGACACTTTAATTGGCACCAAATTTGTTTCCTCATCCCCTGTGTAACATTAACAGTTATTGGGTTGTTTTGTTCTTCAAACTGATCAATTGGTCTACACTAACAGGAAAGGATATTCCATTGAAGTTAAGATCTTTGGCGTATGCCGATAGTTAGTCACTCTTTCTGCGTGTTCGCGGACATGATGCAGCCTTGCAAGAACGCACCACATGAAACATTTGTCGTCTGAATTCTTTATGTTTAAAACTGCTCTCTTTAAAACCAACTCCCGAGGTAGCGGAATGTAAGCCTTGCCTACAATCGGTGCATACTTAGCCTGTTTTTATCTAATCTCTAAGACTTCGCCCTCTGACCAACCAGAGCCTCTCATTTATAGCTTCTTCAGCGGCAGCGTCAAACTGTGTAAGCAGTTCGTCTGCCCAACCCGGTGTTAAGTCATTATGAGAAAGAATAGTCTGCTGTTTAGTTGAGACCCAGACTTCTAGATTTTCTTCATTTTATTGATTACATATCGATTAAACAGCTAACATTACTTTAACTGGCGGGTCTATTGTTAGTTTGCCTGGAACTTGAGAAATTGCATGAACAACACTTGCCTGTACGTTTGTTGGGTCAATGACTTCTAAATCAATATCATTCAGTGCTCTTGATAAACGCTCTCTCTCGAGCATTCCTTCAAACAATTCGTCTTGTCCTTCATATATCTTAGCCATGCTGTCTTTCTTTTCTAAAGCCAAAATATTTATTTAAATTAAAAAAAAAATACTTAATCAGAACCAATATCAACGGTCTTTTTGCGCTTGGACTCATAAACTAAAGTATAAACACCCTTTGGCGTTGTTAATGTGAGCTGTTTAGAACAGAGTTTAATGTCTCGTTTACTTTTTTAAGCATTCCTTTTTTATCTGCTCGGCGTCTGGCTGTTGAGAAAAACTTGCCCTCGCCTTTCTTTGAAGATCAAACTTTTGTCTTTTGTAGTCATCAAAATCGACCTGTAAACGATTAAATTCTTCATCCGTGATGTTTGAGTCAACAAGCGCTTTATTTATTGTCAGTTTTAAACGAACTAAGTTTAGCCGTTATTAGTTGAACCATAGCTGTGTGCTTTTGGAGTTTAGTTTTTTAATTTTTTGCCAGCCGCACTTACAGCTAATGAACACAGGCCGAGAGCTAAAGACAAACCCCCTAGCGGTAAAGCTGCGGGTGCACCTATGCCCGTTGCTAAGAGCCCCACACTCGTTCCTGCTGATGCAGCACTAATAGTCGATGCCCCAGTTATTAACATATGTAACGGCATTAAAGGCAGCAGAATACCTTCGTTTGGTTTTGCTGTATTTTGAAAGGTCCTGCTCTAGTTTTTGTTGCATTTGCGTAATGTTTGTTAATCTGAAGGCTTTTATGTCAGGGGTTTCTATAACAGCAGAATTGCCTGCTATCTCTTCTCTTGGCATCTCCGGTGCTGTAGGCACATTTGGTTAAACCTTAACAGACATGCTTTTATAAAATGAAAAATTTTAGTATAATACATAGTCTAATCTGTATTGTTGAATATTCAGCTGCGCATCATAAATAAAAACAAATGTACATTAAGAGGTTTATCGGCTTCTTCTTCTTTATCAATTTGAATGTTTATTACGTCTCTCACTTTTCTCCCGCTTCCATACAACTCATTATCCTCTGTTGACCTTAGGTCAATCCATAAACCGTAATTTTGTTTTTAAATAATCATCAAGCCTAACATTGTGAAGATGTAAATCTTTAGACACTAGGTCTGCTGTTGGATTTCTACCCCTCCCACCCCCAAACAATTTCTTATTTCGTCAAAATGATGATAAAGGGCTAAGCCCGCTAGCGTAGATTTGGTTAGGACTAACCGTCAATTGTACATTGCACTTTTGTTATTTTAGGATTAAAAAACTTTTCACTTGCTCTTTTTAACGGTTCTTCATCTTCACACAGCAATAAAATACCTTTAAGTGAATGTGATGCAACACTAAAACTAAAATTCCCATATAGTGTCTGCCCTGCTTCTAGGATATGTTGTATGATGAATCACTCTTTCGTAATATATTACTAATAGTGACTTATAATTGATCTCCAATCATCTTTGCTAATTTAGGGTTGCTAACAACGTCAAACTCTAACAAGATGTCAGAAATGCTGTACTTTGCTTCGGTGTCTGTTGATTTGATAACACGTTTGTATTCATTAAAGTTAGTTCATATGACAATCTGTCTTTTTAATGCTCCTTGAAAGTATGGCGCATGCGCTTTTAACAACTCAAAATCTAAGGGGATGGAAAAGCGATTTCCCTACGCAAAATTTACAGCTGCATACTTTTTACCGTCTTTAGTATCTGCGGCGCCTATTCTATGTTTTAGTGCTTCTTCATTTTTGATTCCTTGAAACGCAAGATCAGCCCTTTCATTCCCGGTTAGCCATAGATCAGATAGGTTAAAAATATGTCTGCATTGTGTAAAGAAAATATTTCTTGCCCTCAAGTTTTATAGAAATTTTCTTAACGATTGCCCGCCCCAGATTCTGTACAACTGTCCTGTTTGGGTCTGTTGTTGAAGCGAGTTCTATTTGAAAGTAAGACGTGCAGAGCCTGGCACAATCACTTCATCCGCCCCTAGGTCTGGAAATTTGACAGTAAGAATTTGATCCGCATCAATAGTAGATGGATTATTTGGAACAGTAATATTCCGCTTATTTCCCTTCACGCCATAGGGTTCTTTCAGTCTTCTTTTCGGGTTAAGAATCGAGCCATGTGCGTTTGCCATTTTTTATAAACAAAATAAAAAGTTAATTATTTAAAACATGGCAGGAATTGAAGCTGAAGAAGATTATGATGTTTTTGACCTGGAGACGACATGAGTGAAATGATTCCTTTGACACAGCATCGCTCAATGCACTCAATGCGGCATGAATTAACAGAAAGTTTAAAGGTTAAATCATTGTACCAAAGTTTAGGCCAAGAACCTCCCGAATTTATAGACCCAAATGATTTTGAATTAAAAGATGATCATTTGTTTGTGAGGAGCGACCAAGGACAACTTGTTCAGCTTACAACTAAAAAGACCCATCAAAGTTTTTAGCCGTGGGTTCAATTAGAAATAGACTCAGTGTGAAAGATCAAAATCGCCTTGGCCTTGTTAGGGCAAAATTAAGGGCGGAGGCAGTTTCTAAACTTCAAAACACACTGCAAGAAACTCCAACAGATAACCAAATGCAAACATGGAACTTAAAGAATTAAATCAATCAGCAGGTGAATTAATAAATGTAATAGAAGCAGAATCCAGTTTTTTAGAAGAAACAGCGTTAAAGACTAATACACGACTCACCGCTAACCCATGCGAGAAATAACGGCCCTTGATCATGCTTTAAGAACCATTAGAGGCGAATTAACAAACAATTTAGCAAAACTAGGTGAACTAGATGAGCATATAAAAAGGAAAAAGAAAAACTCGTTGAGGCTGATGACGCCAAAATTAGGGCCTGATATTAAAGAAAGAATAAAACCCCAAAAACTAAAAGACTTGAACAAGAAAGATCAGCAAGACTAGAAGTGCTAACTACTAAACCGAGACCAATTACGAACTCAAGTGATAGAATAGAGAAACTATCGAAAAATTTTATATGAAGACACGACGCTAGCAGACGAATACGAACGCTGTTAGAGAGCATGGAGTCACATTAGCAAGCGTTTTTACTGCCTTAGGATTGCAATAAGTACACTGGTGATGGCTATTACAGGCGTGGTGGAGAGCAAAGTTCAGTGCCTCCGCCGCCATCGCCTCCGCCTGATAAATCATGGGTAAAAAACAGCTTGATCATCTTGCAAGTTTATTAAAAAAAATTAGCTGGTAAGCTATAGACGCTTATACCAGGAATATTGGGGAGTATTGTCAGCTGGCTTTTGTCTACTGCCAAGCAAAGTAGTTGGCTTTATGGCCAAGCACTTATGGGCAATTAGTTCTTGTAATAGTTTGGGTTACTATTTAGTAAGATAAAGACCAAGTAATCCTAAAGCCAGTTTAATCCAAGAACAAGCGCTGTCTTTTCATATTCATGGTCATCGCGAGCAGAGTCCGCGAGCTTTGCTGAGTCTTCAATGACTTTGGGGGGTTGGACTTCGGGGATTAGATGACTTAATCTTGGGTGTTCTTTTATTGTTTGTAATATTACTGGCTCAGAATTTATGTCGTTTTTCCCAACCTTCTGTTCATTGCCTGCTATAAGAATTTCATTATTATAGTTTATTATTATTCCTACCTGGAGTCTGAGGTCAGAAGGCAGCATGTATAAAACCAGTGCCCAACAGCAAAGTCTACTTTCGATCTTGCGTATTGTAAAACATTTTGGTATCTTTCAATACTTGAAGGTAAATCAACTGTAGAATTAATGGCATCCTCTAAATTTGCTAAGTATTGTTTTTGTGCGTCAAAGCCGTAGAAGGATCAGTTATGCTTGATCTTGCCTGTGCTTGCGCCCCTAGCAAACACCAAACGTAAGTGCGAATAGAGTCGTTTATTCGTTCTATTCCCGCCCTAGTTAGGCCCTTAGAGTGTCTAAGATAAATGTTGTCCATGCTGTTTTATGCTCTTGCTGTAGGGACCCAGGCTGAACAGTTTTGCCTAAAAAGAAAGTTTTGAAAGGAGGATGCCAGTCATAGTTATACTTTCTGTGCGTGCCCCGAAAATAAAGGTCGCCTAGACCTTGATTATGATCCAACGTTTGTCTAAAGCCTGTCTTGATGTTAATATTGAATCGTTACAGATCCTTTTAAAAGCCTTCATGTCTATTATGTTGCTGAGTGGATTAAATGGTTTGTCATTTGGTAATGGCGCTTGCAATTCAGTCAAAATACGTCTGAAGGTGTAATAGAAATGAAATCTGTACACTAACCTCACCAAAGGATCATGGTGATTTAAATGATCAGCATACGCCACTCCACACCCAGTTGATGCGCAAAACACAGCAAAGTTTAACTGGTTCTGATAAAACTGCATCGGATGACTAAACCACGCTTTCTTGATGTGGTCGTTTTCAATAGGGGGGTTAAGATATCTGCTTAATGGAGTACTCACCTTTTTATGAAAAGAGGCAGTCTGGGTCACAGCAATGTCAAGAGTATCAGTTGCTATATTTTTAAGATTGTAGTGCGGCCCAACAGAATATTTGCGCCAGTATATTTGAATGCACTCATTTTTTATTTCGTTTAAAAAAATGTTTGTAACAATAACAACCCAAGACCGTCCTTCGTTTTTAGAACATGCTATTGATAACAATTGCGGGGCCAAAATGGTCGCGCTCCATGAAATATTTTACAAAGTCGTATGGTTTAATATAAGCGAAGCCAAGGAGAATAATAAGGTTCTAAAAGTTGACAAAACAGGGGCCAAAGTTAGCCAGTTAACATACCTGATGGTTATTACGGGTTTTGCTCCCTAAAAGAAGCAATGAGTAACTTTGACATTACTCTCAAACTTAACAATGCAAATTCTAAAAAACAATGTTAACATTCAAGCCTGAAGAAGAAGGAGGTTACTATTTTGATAAAGAGCTAGCTAAAATGTTAGGCTTTACAGCTAACAATTATAGATTTAGAGTTACACCAACCAAAACTACTTATGAGGGGGAAAGTCCCGCTCGATCTTGCATTACATTCATTACTCTATGTTCATTTGGATGAGCTAAGCACTGATGAAAACTTATATGATGGAAGGCCCTCAACTGTTTTAAGAGCTCTTCCGTCAGGGAAAGCTGCATATTGCGATTATGAAATTATACAATTCCCTAATTTACAGTTTAAAAGTTAGTTTGTGGGAGGGTCGAATCATTTAATATAAAAATCAAAGACAAAACAGGGAAAGTTGTAAAATGTGATAACCTGCACATTGTTTTGGAAATAAAATAATACGTTACTAAAAAAATAATGTCGCGTGGGCCAGAAGAACCAGGAGTTACATTAGCGCCTGTGAGGTGTATAACTTTAGAATTAAAGACCTTGCAGACGTTGCGGACTTTGAACAAAATGGCGAAATAGGCGCTTTGTATGGGTTTGAGTACACTAAAGATGGTGATTATAAACGCAAAGAGGTTGGCGACAGCAAAAAGTTTCCTAAACTAGAACAGCTGCGCAATCTAGAAGCAAATAATGTTGGCCAGTATGAATATAAAAAAGTTCGAAAGCCTGACCTCAAATGGCACTTAGAACCATATTTAGAATGGGACATAAAATTTAAATTCATTAAGCCCATTTACATATTTTAGCCGCCAAAAAGTTTCAGAAAAGCATTCAACTCTGGCCCTTTACACGTAGTCTTATGCCGGACGACAATAGTCGGAAAGAAATTGAAATAACGCCGTATGGGAAAAAGCAGTACATCCTCCACAGAAGAGAAACGGTTTTAAAAGATGCTTCTACAAAATTACAGTTCATTCCGCAAATGAAATTAGGAGATGCGTTCACAATGATATTTGAAATTTCTTGTCTTAAAAGATAAGGAGAAGGATGGGGTTGTGGGCGTTAGTGACGTCCTTTTTAAAGGAATTCTAATTAGCTGGCAAAACTTAGGCGTTGACAGTCTTAAAGTTACTGTTGTCATTCTTCAACTGGTGAGGATATTAAGGTCATAACAACAAGCAACAAAATCAATATTAGTCTAAATAGAAACAATCTTACAGCACTGAATTGGATTAATCTTACACACTTAGGCCTTATAGGATTTTATTATACTGAACAAGTTTTAACAGAGAGCATGATAAAAACAATAAACTGGATTAGATTAAGTTCTGTTATAAAACTATGGAGCAGTTTAAACTTTATGACAAAAACCCCTCATTGTTCATTAATTTGTGGACAACTGGTTGTGGAAAAACAATATTTATCCTTGACCTGTTACAAACAGTTTATCGTTATAATTTTAATCATATTGTGGTTTTCTGTCCAACACTTAAATGGAAAAAAAGCATATCATGATAGAAGGTTTATATGGACAGATGATGACATATATTTAGTTGATCCCAGCAATAAACTGAGTGAGTGTTTAGAACAGTTTTATAGACTGTTTGAAGGAACGCAAACACTATTTATTATAGATGACTGTTCGGCAGAAAGAGACATAGTTAAAAAGAGAAACACTTTGTCAAACTAGCTTTCAGCGGAAGACATGCTCGGATAAGTGTGTGGATTTTATGTCAGAAATATAACTCAGTTTTAAAAGACTTTAGAGAACAGTTAAAGACTGTAGTGTTATTTCACATGAAAGACAGAGACTCATTTGAAGAATGTTTGCGTGAAAATGATGTTATTGAAAACGATCAGGAAAAACACAGGATTAAGCAAAAACTGAAATCTGAAAAGTTTAGTAAATTAGTATTAAAAACGGATAACCCTGCACAGTATGTTTGTTTGTAGGGGCGTTATTTTTTGGTTACTTGTCAGAGAACAGGAATAGGCGGCTTTTAGGCCACTTTCGCCCAAAAACTTGGTGGAGGAGCAAGTGGCCCAGAGTCGGCCTTTTACTGTTCTCTGGCAGGCTTACCACACACCACAACGCCCTGGAATCTTTTGGTGGTGTTCACGCCTTGAAACGTATAACAAAGGCAAAAGAGTCTGTGCTCAAGAATGGTCGAGTCACGAAGATGCTTATACTCTTCATAAACCTGTGCGACACAAGTTTGAGAGGAGGCGTGTTGTTGTAGAGGAATGGACCATCAATGGCAAGCTGATCTGATTGACGTCCAACGCCTGAAGAAAACAATGATGGTTTTTAGCTATCTGCTGACAGTCGTCGATGTCTTGTCTAAATATGCTTGGGTCGTTCCTTTGAAAAAAAAGACAAGACTGTGATGGTGGAGGCCTTTGAACGCATCGTTGAACAGGGTTGGAAACCCCTCAAACTTCAAACAGACAAAGGGGCAGAGTTTCTGAACAAAACATTTCAAACGTTTTTGAAGGAAAGAAGAATACACTTTTTGTGACAGAAAACGAGGATATGAAAGCCTCTGTTGTGGAGAGACTGAATCGCACTTTGAAAGAGAAGCTCTGGCGCTACTTTACCAGAAAAAATACTTTGAGATTTGTGGAAGTTTTACCACAGTTGGTAAAGGCATACAACCCTTCGTTCACCGCAAACATCCAGCGTGCTCCTGCAGAAGTGACAACACACAACCAAGAAAATGTATGGGAGACTCTGTACAACAGCGACCAGCCTCCGTCCTCCTCTCCTCACCCTAAACTGAAACTAGGAAACGTGTACGCATCAGTAAAACGAGGAAGACATTTAAAAAACGTTATTTGCCATCTTGGTCTGAAGAACTTTTCACAGTCAGTCGAATAAAAAAGACCATCCCAGTGACTTACATTCTCAAAGACGGTCAGGAGAAGAACTTCAAGGAACGTTTTATGATCAGGAGATACAGAAAGTGGGGGAGAAAGAGATTTATCGTATTGAAGCGATCTTGAAGCAACGCAAAAAAAGCTAATGGACAGCGTGAATATTTAATCAAATGGTATGGCTATGACTCTTCATTCAATTCATGGATTCCTCAGACAGCACTGACCACCTATGCACACTGATCATGCCTGATCAGAACCAAGTAGAATCAGCTCTGACTCATGATGATGAAACCGTCACTCTACGCGGTCCAGAAAATCTGCGCTGTGGTGTGTGTGTTTGGACAACGAGTTCCTCGCGGTGAAATTGTTTTCGGTTGTCAGACGCTCCTGGTTTATGTGGTGGTAGGTGTGTCTCTATTTAATCTGAGTCGCGGTTTAAGGAGTGGACAATTTGTGGGTGGTCTTCTTGGGAGTTGCTCGGGTACATCCTTCCAAATCCTGCATCGATCCACGGCCAACTACCCACGAAACCAGTATGTTCTACTTGACGTACCCAGCAACAGCTCCATGTCGTACTACCCTGATAACAACGCCGTCACTTTTTCACCAAACTACCTCAACGGTTGTGACATGAACGGAGATTACGAAGTGGCCTGTCTGAAGTTCTTTCAGCAACACATACTTTAACATTGAAGAACAAGAAATTTGGATTCATTTTCGCCCCGATGGAGAGTCAGATCAACAGTCGAAAAAACTACCTGCGGGATTGTATGAATCAGCAGAATTTTTGACTCATACTTTAAACCAAGTTTATCGAAGGTCTGTGCAGAAAGAAAAAGAAGGAACATCAAACTGTATTATATCGTGCTTCCCGAAAAGTGACAGTTAGACTGTATGATGGGGAAGGTTTGTTCACTCGACGTCGAGCGGACGTGTTGTGCAGGCTCTGCAGTTTTTTCTGTGCTTGATCGGGTTGTCATCGTCCTTTTGGGTTGTGTGTGTGCAAGCAGATTGGTGGTGGGGTGCTCCGTATAGTGATGTAATTGTGTGAGTGCAGGAAGTAGAACTTATTAGGAATTTGCTTTTTTTTCCCATTTAATTGATTTGACTTTCTTCCTTGGCTCGGGTTTGTGTGGCACGCCATGTTATAGGTTCGTGCCCTTTTTCTTATGTTGCACGTGCCTGTTGACGTTTGTGCGGCTTGAACACCGAGGTAAGGAGCGAGCCTGTGTGTGTGCGTGAGTGCGTGACGATGGCTGCCACGCACGTGGAGCTGGTGTTTATAAGGAGGGGGGACCCTGTGGATGCTACCAGGTTACCTATTGGCAATGATAGTTTTACTGCTTTAGACATTTGCCTGGCAGCTGAGCGGATATGTGGATCTGAGACTGTTTTGGGAGCTCAATTGATAAGGGGTTTATGGCGTGTTTATCCCATGAATCGAACCGCCAGAAATCAACTGTAGAGAACAGTAAAATGTCTGTTCTGGCTCAGCAGCTCTCAACAAGTTTCGAGCTGCTGAGCCAGAACTAGACATTTTACTGTTCTCTGGCTAGTAAACCCTACAAACAAACATACTGTGTAGGATTGTCTGTTTTCAATACTAATTTACTAAACTTTTCAGATTTTGTTTTTGCTTAATCCTGCGTTTTTCCTGATTATCTTCAATAACATCATTTTCATGCATACATTCATCAAATGAGTTTCTTTCTTTCATGTGAAATAAAACTACAGTCTTTAACTGTTTTCTAAAGTCTTTTAAAACTGAGTTATATGTTTGACATAAAATCCACACACTTATTCCAGCATGTCTTCCACTGAAAGCTAGTTTTGACAAAGTGTTTCTTTTTTTTACTATGTCTCTTTCTGCCGAACAATCATCTAAAATAAATAGTGTCTGTGTTCCTTCAAACATTCTATAAAAGAGTTCTAAACACTCACTCAGTTTATTGCTAGGATCAACTAAAATACGTCATCATCTGTCCATATAAACCTTCTATCATGATATGTTTTGTTCCATTTAAGCGTTGGACAGAAAATTACAATATACTCAAAATTATAGCGATAAACTGTTTGTAATAGGTCTAGGACAAATATTGTTTTTCCACAATCAGTTTGTCCACAAATCAATGAACAATGAGGCTTTTTTGTCATAAAGTTTAACTGCTCCATAGTTTTTATAACAGAATTTAATTTAATTTAATCCTGTTATTATATTTATCATACTCTCTGTCAGAAACTTGTTCAGTATAATAAACCCTATAAGGCCTAAATGGGTAAGATTAATCCAATTCAGTTCTGTAAGATTGTTTCTATTTAAGTCAACACTGATTTTGTTGCTTGTTGTTATGGTCTTAATATCCTCACCATTGTGAAGAACGACGACGGTAACTTTAAGAAGTTTAACGTCTAAGTTTTGCCAGCAAATTTATTAATTCCTTTTATAAGGACGTCACTAACGCCCACAACCCCATCCCTCTCCACATCTTTAAAGACAGAATTTCAAATATCATTGTGAACGTGTCTCCTAATTTCCTGTGCGGAATGAACTGTAATTTTGTAGAAGCTTCCTTTAAAACCGTTTCTTTTCTGTGGAGGATGTACTGTTTTTTCCCATACGGCGTTATTTCAATCTCTTTCCGACTATTGTCCTCTGGCATAAGACTTACATGTAAAGGGCCAGAGTTGAATGCTTTTCTGAAACTTTTTTTGACGGCTAAAAAATGTAAATGGGCTTATGAATTCAAATTTTATGTCCCATTCTAAATATGGTTCTAAGTGCCATTTGCTGTCAGGTTTTCGAACTATTTTATATTCATACTGGCCAGCATTATTTGCTTCTACATTGCGCAGTTGTTCTAGTTTAGGAAACTTTTTGTTGTCGCCAACCTCTTTGCGTTTATAATCACCATCTTTAGTGTACTCAAAACCATACAAAGCGCCTATCTCACCGTTCTGTTCAAAGTCCTCAACGTCTGCAAGGTCTTTTAATTCTAAAGTTATACACCTCACAGGCGCTAATGTAACTCCTGATTCTTCTGGCCCACGCGACATTATTTTTTAGAACAACTTATTATTTTATTTCCAAAACAATGTGCAGGTTATCACATTTCACGACTTTCACTGTTTTGTCTGCAATTTTTATATTAAATGATCCGACCCTCCCGCAAACTAATCTTTTAAACTGTAAATTAGGGAATTGTATAATTTCATAATCGCAATATGCAGCTTTTCCTGACGGAAGAGCTCTTAAAACAGTTGAGGGCCTTCCATCATATAAGTTTTCATCAGTGCTCAGCTCATCCAAATGAACATAAAGTAATGAATGTAATGCAAGATCGAGCGGATTTTTCCCTCATAAGTAGTTTTGTTTGACGTAACTCTAAAACTATGAAATGGGTCGATTAGCAGTTGTAAAGCCTAACATTTTAGCTGGCTCTCCATCAAAATAGTAACCTACTTCTTCTTCTTCAGGTTTGAAGGTCAACATTGTTTTCAGATTTGCATTGTTAAGTTGAGAGTAATGTCAAAGTTACTCATTGCTTCTTTTAGTGAGCAAAACCGTATAACCATCAGGTATGGTTAACTGGCTAACTAATTGTCCTTTATTATTAACTTTTTAATCTTATTATTCTCCTTGGATTCCTTATATTAAACCATACGACTTGTAAAATATTTCAAGGAGCGCGACCGTTCTGGTTCCGCAATTGTTATCAATAGCTGTTCTAAAAACGAAGGACGGTCTTGAGTTGTTATTGTTACAAACATTTTTTAACGAATAAAATGAGTGCATTTAAATATACTATGCAAAATATTCTGTTGGGCCACACTACAATCTTAAAAATATAACAACCGTTACTCTTGACATTTCTGTGACTCAGTCTGACGCCTTTCAAGTAAAGGTAGTACTCCATTGAAGAGCTATCTTAACCCTCCTATTAAAAAACGACCGCATCCCAAAGTGTGGTTTAGTCATCCGATGCAGTTTTATCAGAACCAGTTAAACTTTGCTGTGTTTTGTGCATCAACTGGGTGTGGAGTGTCGTATGCTGATCACTTAATCATCCTGATCCTTTGGTGAGGTCAGTGTACAGATTTCATTTCTATTACACCTTCAGGCGTATTTTGACTGAACTGCAAGCTCCATTACCAAATGACAAACGTTTAATCCATTCAGCAACAGAATAGACATGAAGGCTTTTGAAAGGATCTGTAACGAATTCAATATTAAGGCTAAGACAGACTTTAGACAAAAGTTGGATCTTAATCATGGTCTAGGCACCCCGTATTTTTGGGGCGTGCACAGAAAGTATAACTATGACTGGAAACCTCCTTACACTCTTTCTCTTCAGGCACAGCTGTTCACCTCGGGTCCATAGAGCAAGAGCATAAAACAGCATGGACAACATTTATCTTAGACACTTCTAAGGGCCTAACTAAAGCAGGAATAGAACGAAATAAACGACTCTGTTCGTACTTACGTTTGGTGTTTGCTAGGGTCGCAAGCACAAACGAGATCGAGCATAACTGATCCTTCTACTGGTTTTGATGCACAAAAACATACTTGGCAAATTTAGAGGACGCCATTAATTCTACAGTTGATTTACCTTCAAGTATTAAAAGATACCAAAATGTTTTACAATACGCACGATCGAAAGTAGACTTTGCTGTTGGCACTGGTTTATACATGCTGCCTTCTGACCTCAGGCTCCAGATAGGAACAATAATAAACTGCAATAATGAAATCCTTGTGGCAGGCAATGAACAGAAAGTTGGGAAAAACGAAATAAATTCTGAGCCAGTAATATTGCAAGCAGTAAAAAAACAAGATGACCCCCAAGAATAAGTCATTCAATCCCCATGGCCCAAAGCCCGAAGACCGTTGAAGACCACGAAAAAAATAATGACCATGAATATAAAAAGACAGCGCTTGTTCTTGGATTAACTGGCCTAGGATTACTTGGTCTTTATTTTACTAAAAATTAACCCGACTATTAAGAGAACTAAGGCCCATAAGTGCTCGGCCATAAAGCCAACTACTTTGCTTGCAGTAGACAAAAGCCAGCTAATAACACCCCCTAATATACCCGGTAAAGAGTCTATAGCTTTACCGGCTAATTTTTTTAATAAACCCGCAAGATGATCAAGCTGTTTTTTTTACCCATGATTTGTCAGGCGGTGATGGAGGGGATGGCGGTGGAGGCACTGACCCGGAACCACCACCGCCTGTAATAGCCATCACCAGTGTACTTATTGCAAATCCTAAAGCTGTTATAACGCTTACTAATGTGACTCCTTGCTCTCTAAACAGTGTTCGTATTCGTTCTGCTAGCGTCGTGTCTTCATATAAAATTCTTTGGATAGTTTCTCTTATTCTGCTCACTTGAGTTCGTAATTGTTCTCGGTTAGTAGACAGCACTTCTAGTCTTGCTGATCTCTCTTGTTCAAGATCTTTTAGCCTTTGGGTTATTCTTTCTTTAATATCATGCCCTAAGCTGGCGTCATCAGCCTCAACAAGTTTTTCTTTTTCTCTTTTTATATGCTCATCTATTTCGCCTAGTTTTGCTAAATTGTTTGTTAATTCGCCTCTGATGGTTCTCAAAGCATGATCAAGGGCCGTTATTTCTCGCATGGGTAGCGGGAAATCATTAATCGTTTTTAATGCTGTTTCTTCTGAAAAACTGGTTTCTGCTTCTATTATTTTGTCCGCTGTTTGACTTAAACCTTTAAGTTCCATGTTTTGCATTCGGTTATCTGTTGGGAGTTCTTGTAGTATGTTTTGAAGTTTAGCAACTGCGTCCCTATTTAATTTTGGTGGTTTAGGAATGCCAAGGCGATTTTGGTCGCTCACACTGAGTCTTTGTCTAATTGTACCTATGGCATAAAACTTTGATGGGTCTCATTTAGTTGTAAGCTGAACAGGTTCTCCTTGATCGTTTTTCACATACAAATGGCCACCATCTTTTACTTCAAAATCGTCAGGGGCTATAAATTCGGGAGGTTCTAGGCCTAAACTTAGGTACAATGATCTAACCTTAGGTTCTGTTAATTCATGCCACATTGAGGTCGCTGAGCGATGCTGTATCAAAGGAGTCGTTTCACTCATGTCGTCTCCACGATCAAAACATCATAATCTTCTTCACCTTCAATGCCTGCCATGTTTCTTTAATAATAAACTTTTTATTTTGTTTTATAAAAAATGTCACAAGCATATGGTTCAATTCTTGACCGACATAGAAGACTGAAAGAGCCCTTTGGCGTGAAGGGAAATAAACGGAATATTACTGTTCCAAATAATCCGTCTACTATTGATGCGGATCAAATTCTTACTGTCAAATTTTCCCCAGACCTAGGAGCAGATGAAGTGATTGTGCCGGGCTCTGCGCAACTTACTTTCAAAATAGAACTCGAATCAGCAACAGACAAAAACAGGACAGTTGTCCAGAATTTGGGACGGGCAATCGTTAAGAAAATTTCCTATAAAACTTGAGGGCAAGAAATATTTTCTTTACACAATGCAGACATATTTTTAACCTATTCTGATCTATGGCTAACCGGGAATGAAAGGGCTGACTTTGCGTTTCAAGGAATCGAAAATGAAAAACACTAAAACACAGAATAGGCGCCGCAGATGTTAAACACGGCAAAAAGTATGTAGCTGTAAATTTGCGTATGGAAATCGCTTTCTATTCCCTTAGATTTTGAGTTGTTAAAAGCGCAGCGCCATACTTTCAAGGAGCATTAAAAGACAGATTGTCATATGAAAACTATTTTAATGAATACAAACGTGTTATCAGATCATCAGACACCGAAGCAAAGTACAGCGTTTCTGACATCTCGTTAGAGTTTGACGTTGTTAGCAACCCAAATTTTTAGCAAGGCTGATTGAGCAACAATATCAGTCAAAATTAGCAATATATTACAAAAGAGTGATTCATCATACAACATATCCCAAAGCAAGAATGACGCTATATGGAATTTTAGTTTTAGTGCCACGGCAAGATCGCTTAAAGGTATTTTATTGCTGTGTGAAGATGAAGAACCATTCAAAAGAGGAAGTGAAAAGTTTATTAATCCTAAAATAACAAAAGTACAATGTTCGATTGAGGGGTAGTCCTAACCAAATCTACGCTAGCGGGCTTAGACCTTATCAGCATTTTTGAAGAAATAAGAAAATTGTTTGGGGGTGGGAGGTGTAGAAATCCAACAGTAGACCTTGTGTCTAAAGATCTACACCTTCACAGCGTTAGGCTCGATGATTATTTAACAACAAAATACGGTTTATGGATTGACCAAAGGGGTCAACAGAGGATAATCAGTTTGCATGGAGTGGGAGAACTGTTAAAGACGGAATAAACATTCAAATTGATAAAGAAAAAGATGGCGATAAACCATTTAATGTACATTTGTTTTAATATATGATGCGCAGCTGAATATTCAAGATAACAGATTAAAAGATATACAATACTAAATTTTTTTTATTCTAAAAAAGCATGTCTGTTCACGTTTATCCAAAAGCGCCTACAGCGCCAGAGTCACCAAAAGAAGGGATAGTAAAACCCCTAACATAAAAACCTTCAGATTAAAAAAACATTACACAAATGCAACAAAAACTAGAGCAAGACCTTTCAAAATACAGCAAAACCAAACGAAGGTATCTGCTGCCTTTAATGCTTTTTACATTGTTAATACTGGAACATCGACTGTTAGTGCTCTATCAGCGGCGACAAGTGTAGGCCTCTTAGCAGCAGGTGTAGGTGCGCCCACAGCTTTACCTCTAGGCGGATGTCTTTAGCTCTTGGCCTTTTTCATTAGCTGTAAGTGCTGCTAGAAAAAAATTAAAAACTAAACTCCAAAAGCACACAGCCAGGTTCAACTAATAACAGCTAAACTTAGTTCGTTCAAACGGCCCAATAAATTAAAGCACTAGTTGACTCAAACATCATGGATGAAGAATTTAGCCGTTTACCAGGCCGATTTTGATGACTATAAAAGACAAAAGTTTGATCTTCAAAAAAAGGCAAGGGCAAGTTTTTCTCAACAGCCAGACACCGGGCCGATAAAAAAGGGAAAATGTTTTAAAAAAGTAAACGAGACATTAAACTCTGTTCAAAAACCAGCTCACATTAACAACATCAAAGGGCGTTTTACTTTAGTTTATGAGTCCAAGCACAAAAAGACCGTTGATATTGATTCTGATTAAGTATTTTTTTTTAATTTAAATAAATATTTTGAGTTAGAAAAGAAACTTAACATGGCTGAGAAAATATGAAGGAGCAGACGAATTGTTTGAAGGAATGCTTAAGGGAGAGCGTTTGTCAAAAGCTTTAAATGATATTAATCTAGAAGTCATTGATCCAACAAACGTACAGGCAAGCGTTGTTCATGCTATTTCTCAAGTTACAGGTAAACTAACAATAGACCCGCCAGTTAAAAGAAATGTTAGCTATTTTAATCGACTATATAACAATAAATGAAGAAAATCTAGAAGTCTGGGTCTCGACTCAACAACAGGTTATTCTTTCTCATAATGAAAATTTAAAACCTGGTTGGCAGACCAACTGCTTAAAACCCGTTTGATGTGGCCGCTGATGAAGCCAAAATGAGAGGCTCTGGTTGGGCAGAGGGCGAAGTCTTAGAGATCAGATTAAAACAGGTTAGTATGAGCCGATTGTAGGCAAAGGCTTACATTCCGCTGCCCCCAGCATTGGTAGCAAAAAGAGCAGTTCTAAACATAAAGAATCAGACAACAAATGTTCATGTGGTGTGTTCTTGCAAGGTTGCATCACGTCCGCAAAAACGCAGAGAGAGTGTCTAACTATTGTTCTTACATCAAAGATCTCAAATTCGATAGAATATCCTTTCCTGTTAGTGTAGACTAAAAATTTATCAGTTTGAAGAACAAAACAAACCAAAACTGTTAATGTATACACATGGGATGAGGAAACAAATCTAATGCCTATTGGAGTGTCCAAAACAGTCCGTCAATTGGCGAACCAGACAAAAATCATGTTGACTTACTACTGATGTTTTCACCAACAGGGCTACCACATTACACATTGATACGAACAATGAGTAGATTATTGGCGCATACTGCAAAAAACACTAACAAACAAGAATTCTGTAGAAAAGTTTAACAAGAATTCCATCTGTTCAAGCGGCGAGTGAACATAAGAAACATTGTATCAGCCCAGTTAACTGTAATACAGAAAATAATTACGCCGAGAGAAGGCAGGAAAAATTAGTTTTAATAAATGGAAAAAAAATGCAAACTAGTCCATACGTAGTTTACGCAGACTTTGAGTCGCTTATTTTTCCTTATGAAGGCCCGACGCCCCAAAAACTTCCTAAAACAGCCTTTGTGAGTAATCATCAGATTTGTTCATTTGCCTTTATTATTGTCAGGTCGGATGGCGTCCATTCAGAACCAGAATTGTAAAGAGGACCTAATGCTGCAGAATACTTCTTAGAACGCATGCAGCAAGTGCGTAACGCCCGTTCTAATAATCTAAACTTATCTGAATCAAGATGAAGCCTAAAGACCAACCCAAAAGTATGACTCAGCCACACATTGTTGGATTTGTGGTTTAGAATAATGTCAACAGTGAAGACGCCAACCAACAGTAAGAGACCATGATCACATTAGCGGAAAGTTTAGAGGGCAGCGCACAGTAAATGCAATCTTCAACTAAAGTTTTGATCCTAAGACATGGAAGCTGCCCATCTTCTTTTTATAACTTGCGAGGTTACGACTCTCATCTTATAATGAAAGCAGTAACCAGCGAATTCAGGGCAGCATGCATTGCACAGTCATCAGAAAAGTAACATGTGTTTCACTTTTAAAAAACATGTCTTTTTATGACTCTATGCAACACCTGATGGGATCATTAGAGTCACTGGCTATGTCCCTTAAAATCCTGCCAATAACAGAAGAATATTTTGACCCAACTCTTGTTAGAAAGGGGGGGTTTTTCCCCTTTTGAGTATATGAACAGTTGGGAAAGGTTTGATGAAGACACACTTCCACCTAAAAAAATGCGTTCTTTTCTAGTCTCAGAGGAAAGGACATCAGTGATTCTGATTACCAGCATGCTCAAGATGCGTGGCAGAAGTTAGATTCTAAACAATGGGAGACTATCATGATTCATACTTAATGGCTGATGTATGTTTGTTGGCGGACGTCTTTGAAATTATTGAAAGACCTGCATGAAACATTATAGCCTGGATCCCGGGCATTACATTTCTGCGCCCGGGTTTAGTTGGGATGCTTTCTTAAAGTTTACTGGAGTACAGATTGATTTATTGTCTGACCTGCCAATGATTCAGATGATTGAAAACGGATTGCGGGGAGGAATTAGTATGGCGTCGGGATCATTACTGTAAAGCAAACAACAAATACTTGGACGACTATGATCCAAGTAAAAGGTCCCAACTATCTCATGTATTTAGATGCAAACAATCTGTATGGTTGGGCTATGGAGCAATCACTTCCATTAAAGTAACTTTAAATGCACACAGACGGCGGGACGAATAATATTCAAGAGCATTAAAGTGGTTGAGCAGTTTGACGCCAGATCAACAGCGTGAATACATTCTGAGTTGACTTAGAATATCCTCAGGAACTCCATGACCTACATAATGACTACCCCTTAGCAGCAGAAAGTTAAAAAACGGCCAAAAACAGAGCCGCCTAAACTTGTGCCTAATCTTCGAGGCAAAAAAAATTATGTCTGTCATTACAGACTTCTACAATTTTATTTAAGGCATGGTTTAAAGTTGACAGCTGTTCATCGTATAATTGCTTTTGATCAAGAACAGTTCTGAAACCTACATAATGAAGAACACTGATCTCAGAACTAAATCCACAGATGCTTCAGAAAAAGACTTTTTTAGCTGATGAACAACAGCTGTTTCGGAAAAACTATGGAGAATCCGCACAAGCGTAAGATGTCAGATTGGTCACCAAAGAGAACGAGGCAATTAAGTGACTTCAAAACCAAATTATCAGGACTTTTGAAGATTTCATGATCAGCTTTTTGGCATAATGATGAAAAAAAAAGAAAGTCAAATTGGACAAACCCGTTTTATTGGGTTTACTGTTTTAGAATTATCAAAGCTTTTGATGTTAGAATTTCTTTATGAAATACTTTAAGCCCTCGTATCCTGAGTCCAGAGTACTTTACACAGATAGACAGTTTTGTTATAGATATCCCTACTGAAGAATCTTTTAAAGACATAGAATTAGAAGTAGCTAAAGGGGATGCGGGATGGTATGATACATCTGATTTCCTAAAGATTCCCTTTGCATTCATCCGTTAAAGAAGGTTTTAGGAAAGATGAAGGATGAATTATCTGGAGGGGGGATTAAGGAGTTATTGGGTTAGGTCAAACATGTACAGTATTTCGAGCCAGGAGAAAATCATTAAGAAAGCAAAGGGAATATCTCGCCCGTGTTGTGCAGTCAAACATATCACATGACAACAAAAGAAGCATTGTTCAATAAACATACTTTTCATTTATCACAAAGTAAAACTACCCATCTAATCTACATGAGATCAACACAACTGTTGTAACAAAGAAGTCATTAGATAGAACAAACACAAAACGAGTATTTGTTAATCCAGAGTTTTCATATGCAATTGGGCACTGGAGAACGGCATAATTATATTTCTTCTTCACCGAGGGCTTCACCGAGGGGTTTATATTTTTCATCAACTTTTATTATAAGCTCAATCATATCTTCATCCAATTCAGCTTGATGTGCACGAATTTTTTTTTATTATTTCAAGTATTCTTTTCCCCATATCTGATAATCAAAATTAGGGATTTTGGGTTGTAGGTGATCTGGATGTTTTAGCATGTATTGATTAATCTCATAAATATATGTCTAATAACAGAATTTTTTTCAAATGATTCTTGTAACATTTACAAGGTCTCTTCCTTTATCATTCTTGTTTTGTTCTGCGCTTCCATTTTAGACTCAAATTTTATTTCTGCAAATTAATTAAGCCATCTTAATTATATATCTTCTTCACCGAGGGCTTCACCGAGGGGTTTACATTTTTCATCAACTTGTATTATAAGATCAATCAGATCTTCATCAATTCAGCTAAATCTTTTTTCATGTTTGCTTCATGTGCTCGAATTCTTTATATTATTTCAAGATATTCTTTTCCCCAATTTGGGACTTTGGGTTGTAGGCGATCTGGATGTTTTAGCATCTCTTGATTAATCCTCGCAAATGTTTCCCTAATAACAGAAAATCATATCATATGATCCCGTATTATTTTCAAGGTCTCTTCCTTTATCATTCTTGTTTCGTTCTGTGCTTCCTTTTTGAGCTTCCATTTTAACTCAAATATATTTACGTAAATTAATTAATTGGAACTGTGTCTGGTGGGATTATCTGCAGTTCTTCATTCACAAAAGATCTTTGAGGAGCTGGTTGTTTTGTCGTGTCAGTTTCTCGTAAATAATACACGGGCGGATTCATTTTACAATTCTTTTTATTTCATACGGATCAATACTCCAAACTGGATTTTGTTGCCCTGATGCGAGTGTCCCCTTCTGCTTCTCCCGGTAAATAAAGGTACCTTACTTTTAAACCAAACGGTAATAGTTTGCTGGTTGTACTGGAGTCTTCAGCAACATTTATTGTTTGTTTTTTGATTGCTTGTACTGGTTTTAGCCCTTTAAATTCTTCATTATTCATTGCGCGCAAAACTAAGGGCAGTCTTCTAACCCATTCTGTGTTGCGAGAATTGTCAATCAGCTCTCTGTGATACTGATAGGAGAAAAGTCTTTCAGATAACTGTTTGTTAAAGTTTTCAACTAAAGCCTGTGATCTGTGAACTCCTGGAATGCCTCTTTTAATGGTAACTCTATGTTTTAACAATAATTGATTCACTTGGCCTTTAAATTATTTTCCATCATCGACTTGAATCATGCGAGGATAAGTTAGCGGGCCTCGTTGGTATATTAGTTGTATGGCAACAGCAACAGCAGAAGCACTCTTTTGTGTTAAAGGTTCCGCATCTTTGTATCTTGAAGCTATGTCAATGACTGTGAGTGCGTACTTAAATCTTTTTCGTCTAATCGTATCATGGGGTAAATATAAAAGATCCATTTGATGGGTGTCGTTCGGTATTGTATTCACAAAGTGCGGTCTCTGTATTCGTCTAGGCGCAGGTAGAAAAATTTGCCAAATCGCTTGTTTAGATAACCATTCCTTTGCTGTTTGTTCACTGACTCCCGCTGCTTGGCTTAGCTTTTTTATTGCCGTTATTCCCTTCCAATATCCTTTTGGCGAATAATAAATTTTGTTCATTTTTATTCAGCCAATATTATGTGCAACAAAATACACAACGGTCATACCAATGACAATAAATAATATTTCCTGCATCTTTTGTTTTTCTGATGGTTGATAAAAGTCACTGAATTTTGGTAGTGGCAATGTCTCGATTGGTTTGCCTGTTACAAGATAATATTCTTTTATTGCTTGATCAACATCTTTAAATGTGTAAGCTGCATGTCCCTGTTTTTTCAGTTTGTCGTTAATAAAATCTAACTGCTCAATTCTCTGCTTTTCATAGTTACGAGGGTTGTTCAATTTAAGATGTCACCACCCCCTTAAAAAACGTACCTCTCATCTCAGCAACTTGAAACTTTTACATCCCCTCGAAGTATTCTCCGTTGGCTCGAATGCAAATTTCAAGCCTCCTACGCCAATTCTCAAGCGCCCTCTGGTAGTCGGTTTTAGGCAGACCGGACAACTCTGATCTTACGGCTTTGGCGAGGTCTTGTACCCGGTCAAACTTACGCCCAGCGAGCTTTTCCTTCAGAGCAGGGAACAGCCAGAAGTCGCATGGGGCCAAGTCGGGGCTGTAGGGTGGGTGGTCCAAAACTTGGATTCCTTGCTCGCTCAGGAAGGTCGTGGTGACCTTCGCCTTATGGACACTGGCATTGTCATGCAGAAGAAGGGTCCTCTGGGTGCTGACGGTTGGGCGCTGCTCATGGATTTTTCCTACAACTTTTGGGAGCACAACTTGGGTATAGTAGGAGGCAGTGATTGTTGATTTCTCAGGCAAAATGTCAATTGCCACAAGGCCTTGCGTGTTGAAAAAATAGAAAACATTCGCTTGCGACTCTGGAATCCTGGGCGAAGAACAACTGGTCGGTCTCCGTCAGGGCCAACCCACATGCGGTTGCAGCGTTTGTTGGGGATGCCGTAGAATGTCAGCCAACTTTCGTCTCCCGTCACTAAGTCACACAGTCGTTTTGGCCCATTGGGCTCAAACTCGTCGAGCAGTTTGCGTGAACATGCCACCCGCTGCTGCTTCTGATCATCGCTTAAGAGATGTGGCACCCATCTTGCAGCCAGTTTTCTCATGTGAAGGTCTTTGTGCAGAATGTTGTTAATGGTGCCAATTGAAAGCTCACATGCCTCGCTTAATTCCCGCACAGTCGAATGTGGATCCTCCTCTATCAGTCTTTTCACAAATGCAATGTTTTGTTCGTTCCGAGCTGGTAAAGCTCGCTCTGCACGATTACCCCAATCAGATGGCGCCCTACCTGCTCTTAATTGTTTGACCCATCTGCAAACTGTGCGGTAAGACACACAATCCGTTCCGTAAACAGCTTGCAAATCTGCGTGTATCCTCCTACAATCGTCACCAAGTTGTAGCCTTGTGAAAGTGTAGAAACGAAATTGCTCATTGGTGACGTCCATTTTTTTCAGGCTCAGCTGTTTGAAACACAGTTGTAATTACGTCATACTCCGAGTTGCGTCATGACGTCAACTTTATTTTCTGCAATTCTAATCAGGTAAACTTTAAAGTTGTGTTTGGTATAAACATTTTTCTGTGCGGTGCTTCGTTTCCAAACGGCAAGCCTAGTGTCATCTTAAATTGAACAACCCTCGTATCTTGCACAGCTGCTAGTTGCTCCACAGCTTTGTTATGTCTTTTTCTCTCGCCGTCATCCCATAGTTTACTAAACGCGTAATTACTTCCGCTAAAAGCAAGCACATTAACCACAGCGCTGCCTATCATCATTACGAATGAAGCCATTTTTATAAATGTATTTTTTATTTTACATATTTATACTGTCTGGAATTATTCCTTGCTTAACTAGAAAATCTTTCGTAGCAAACTAAGCTGCAATGATAGCAATCAGCTTTGCCGAATCCTCAAAGCCTAGCTTGCCAAGATCTGCTGGTTTAATTTTTAACAAGCTTTTACCAAGCATTGTGTATCCTATACTTAGGCCTCCAATAACAGCAGAATGGTATACAAGGTTGGTAACAGTTTTTTCGGTGCTCATTTTTAAAAAATAAAATAATTATAATTAATAAAAGCATGAACGGCGACGATCTACTACAGGGCAGCCTAAACCTTCCTGAACTTATGATTACAAATGATCAAGTTGATGACCAAGCTATTATGCCCAAAAAGGAAAGGCTGTATTCTTTGGCAGCATGTGGGAAAACAAAACAGTTCCTCGGAAATGAATTCAGCATAGAACAAATTCAACAGATGTCGCCACAAGACATTGTAAAGTATCACAACAGGTATGAAGCGCAACTGGGATCAAGAATGGTAAAAAGTGTAGGGCAAACGGTTCTTAGTTTGTACACTAAACTAGTCAGTAGATTTGCGCCTATTGATTCTGAACAAGACTTTATATATGATTTAACGCAGGATCCAGTTTTAACAAAGTCATTAGAGTCTCTAGGATGTGATCTATATTACAGATTTGGAACATTATTGTCGCCGCTAATCATGGATTAATTACTTTTAATCATATAGATTTTGTTTCCCTTAAAAATGACCGAGCCGGAAAATCAGCAGAATCAGAAAACACTGAATCAGGAGGAGAAAGTAACCAGTAAAAAGCCTGGGCGCGTTGCAGCAGGAAAAAGATTAGCAGAGTGGAACAAACAAAAAAAATTACAGTTACAATCACAGAATGAAAAAGTGCCAGAGCCGCAGCCAGTTGTTTCAATGCCGGCTTTAAAAACGCCAGAACAAGTTGATTCAAGGTCTTCAACAACAGGGTTGCCTACACCGCCAAAGTCTTCATATTTTCTAAAAGCAATTGTCATTTTTGGCAGCATTGCTGCTGGGGGTGGTTATTACGGTTATAAAATATATAAACAAAGACAAAAACCAAAGCAGTCCAAACAATCTCAACCACTAAATACAGAAGTCGAACGCAAAAGTATGCTAGCCCCACCAACAACAAAAGTTCATTTTGATCCATTTCAGATGCAATAATACTTTAAGAACTTAATAAATAATTATAAGCTGACTTGAATAAGAACTTGGTTGTACTTAAAGGATGACTTAAGTTAAGAACTTGAGGCGATTTAAGTTAAGAACTTGAGGTGACTTGATCAAGAACTTATAGGTGACTTGAGTAAGAACTTAAAGGTAACTTGAGTAAGAACTTAAAGGTGACTTGAGTAAGAACTTGATTAAGAACTTTATTAAGAACTTGGGGTAACTTAATTAAAGAACTTGCGGTGACTTGATTAAAAAATTAACTAAGAACTTGAAGTGACTTGATTAAAAACTTAACAAAGAACTTGAGGTAACTTAAGGTGACTTGATCAAGAACTTATTAAGAACTTGAGGAGACTTGATTAAGAACTTAATTAAAGAACACTCCCTCAAGAGCAGCTTAAAAAATTCTCACTTCCTATTTCTAGACTATTCTAGAAAAGTGCAGGAAAAAAACACTTACTTAAACTTTGGTCCACTTGTAGGCGTCTGTTGGAAAAAACTTGCAGAGCTGATTGTAGATTTGATATAATTTTAACAGCTGTTGTTATTGTGATGTTCAGCTGTTGAAGGCGTGGGTACAGGTTGAAAACTTTAGCCACTTTCATAATTTTATACCCCCAAGACGCGCTGATGCCACAGTTCTCATTAACAAAGTGTTGAAAATCAGTTGGTTCAAGACACATACAAAGTTTCAACATCCACATTCCATAACAAACATAATCACTAAGTAGAGCGGATTGTTTTTGATTAATTATCTTTCCAGAATTTTTTACTATGTTTTTGATTGTCACAAGATCCTTTGTAGAATCATTGAAAACCGGAATGTCACAACCATTAATCCTGTCTTTGATTACATGGTTTTCAAGTTCATTCAACAGTTCTTTTCCTTTCATTTGCTCAAGTTGTTTTGAAGGCCGTGGTGATTTTTTGCTTCAGAAAGAAATGAAAAATGCTGTGGTTTTTTTGGGCAGATTCTTTTGTACAAGGCTTCATATCCAGCAGCACTTTGTTCTCCTTGGCGATTAAAAGCTTTTTCCACTTCTTTCCAGTATGTTAAATGTTCTGAGTGAAATTTAATATGTTCTTCAATAGATTTTACAATTTCAGAATCTTTTCTAAACAGTTCTTCTTCTTCAAGAAACATACATTCTTCATCATCAATATGTAGTACTTTTTTTAGCCGCAATAATGCTTTGTCTACATCATCATCACACTTAGCCATAGATCACAACACGTTCAGCTCAGGCTTGCTAAAACAAGACTGTCACAAACTGTGAAACAAAGGCTGGTTTTACCTCGTTAATGCGCATGCCCAATGGATTTAAGGAGAATAAGGTATGTAGAATTGTTTAGTTGTGCTGCGGTGAAAATAGCGTGATCGTCCGAGTGCTACGCCCACCATAATTAACCAGAAACAACACTGGCTTGTGTTACTGGTTAATTATGGTGGGCGTAGCGCTGTAGGTTGCGTGACTGCCAGAAAGCGCCCTAGCAGAGCATAAATTAAGTGATCAGGTTTCAGCCCTAATGATGGGTCTCTATAACATCATCGCTGCCCTCGTGTCTGTCTGTCTGTTATGCAAAGTTTTTAAAGACTGTAGTTTTATTTCACATGAAAGCCAGAGACTCATTTGAAGAATGTCTGCGCGAAAATGATGTTATTGAAAATGATTAGGAAAAGCATAGGATTAAACAAAAATTAAAATCTAAAAAGTTTAGTAAATTAGTATTGAAAACAGATAACCCTACACAGTATGTTTGTTTGTAGGGTTTACTAGTCAGAGAACAGTAAAATGTCTAGTTCTGGCTCAGCAGCTCGAAACTTGTTGAGAGCTGCTGAGCCAGAACAGACATTTTACTGTTCTCTACTGTTGATTGAAGGCATTGTGTTAAATGGCCATACAGTGTCTCTCCATGACAAGAATCCGTATATTGTCAGAGGTGGTACAGAAGAGGCGCCTGTGACAAAGCTGTTCATTTCTGACATACCCATTTCAGTGGCAGGGAATGACATTGAATCTGCTCTGGTCAGATTAGGTTGTGTTTTGAGATCTTCCCTTCTCATGGAAAAAATCCGAAATAAAGATGGTAAACTTACTCGTTTTGTGACTGGAAGACGGTTTGTCTTTATCAATACTCCCGCTGTTCCATTGGAGCGATTTATAAAGGTCGGCTCTTTCACGGCAAGACTTTATCATAAAGAACAACCAAAGGTGGTACGGAAGCCGGTGTGCTCCAGATGTTTACAGCCTGGTCATTTTTTGCACCAGTGCCAAAACATGGTTACCTGCAGAGAGTGTCATCAGAGTGGACACAGACGTGGGGACCCGGAGTGCGGTGCTTTTCCTGATCCTGTATCCTTGGAACCTGGTCTGGAGGAGATGACTACAGACAGCAGTAATGCGTCTTCCCCGCACTTTACCCCTCTGATCCAGGACGTTGACCTTGCACCGTCTACCTTTGATGAGACAGAGGACGTCTTTGAAGATTCTCATACAGACATTGTACCTGAGAGAATGTAAATATGCGGGTTCAAGACCACCCATCTTATTTTGCACGAAAACCCCCTTTTTCACATGCAAATCACGTCCATCTCATGTCAGTTTTGGCCAAATTTAACACCTGTTTTCTAAACAAAATTAACACATCAAAACTGCCAAATATTGACAAAATCAGCACATTGAAACGGGGTTTCCGTGCAGAATAGTATGGGTGATCGTGAACCCGCATATTTACATTCTCTCCAGGGACATAAAAAATTAAAGGTTTACAGTACGTCCGTCTACTTCCAGCGTTATTAACGCCCGCGGGACTGAGTCCTTCTTACTCTTCTAATATGCTCTTCCACTTCTAGCACTATCAATAAATTAGAACAATCAACTAGCTCTCCATTTTGATTAGCTATTTTTACATCCAATGAATTTATGTCTAGGTTAACTAATTCTTTAAATTGGGCGTTTCCATCAAACCTGAATAGCTGATAATCGCAACCCCCCCCCCCCCCCCCCCCCCCTCAATTGACGGCAATGCCCGTAGAACAGTAGATGGAAAAGCCTTTAAACAAATTAGTATCTTTTTTTTAACTTTGTAACTGGACAAACAAAACTGGTTTAGGGAGAAAGGGATGCTCTATTCCCTTTTAAAAAACCATAAATGCCCCTTTCAAAAAGGCTTTTTGGGGTTTTAAAAAGCTATGTTTTTTCCCCACCCACTTTTATAAAACCCCAAAAATTTCGAGAAAGGGTTTCCCTGGGAAAAACGAAATTTCCCCCTTTTTTCTCAAAAAAATTTTAAAAGAAATTATAAGATTTGCCTCTTTAATTTTTAACTTAATTTTAAAAATTTGGGCTAAAACTTCTTTTTAAAAAACCCAAAAGGGTTTGTAGTCCTTCGGGTATTTTTAAAAAATTTAAAAAGGGCCTTGCCCCCCAATTATCCACCCAGTTTTTTCTTATTTTTTTCAATATTTTTAATCCTTTTTTACTTTAAACCCAACCCCTAAGGCGACCATACAATCACCACGTCTTTTTTAAATTGGGTGCGTTAAGAACACACCTTTTTTTTTTTGGGCTAAAAGATGAAACACCTTTTAAAAACTTTTTAAAAAAAAAACAAAAATTAAAAAAAAGGGAATCTTTTAAATAAATAAAAAAGGGCCCCGCTTAAATGTAGGGGGGGGGGTTTAAAACCCCCAAAATTTTTAGACTTCAGTTTTTTAACCTTTGCAGAGACGAATCAAAAAGGGCTTTCAAGTCGGGCTTGAAAACCCCCACTAACTAGATATTTAAACCCCCCAAAAATAGTGAGGGGAGGGCCTCACAGGCCCCATCCGTCCAAAGGGCGTTTTAAACCAGAATCATTAAATTTTCCCAAATTTTTACTGCGCAACTACGGCTGGGGGGCATATGAAAAACCTTTTTTAAAACCATCCTAATTTTTAGTAAGGCCCATATATAATTTTCCATGTTTTTTTCCCAAACGGGGCGAATACAACTGAACAAAATGTATCCTCCCCCTAACGACAGCGCTTTTAAACCATTTAACAGCCCAAGGGACAATCAGTATAAAAAGAATCTGCAATGAATTAACATTAACCCTTTCCCAATTTGGATTTTAGAAAAAAATTTAGACCGCAATCATGTTGGGCAAAATTTTTTTTTGGTGGGGTACAAAAAGAGAAAATACTTATGACACGGGCCCGGGGGACACCTTTTTTTAAACCAAACAAGTGCGATTGGGGCAATTGAAAAAAAACACCAATGCTTGGGCAACATTTACTTAAAAAAAGAAAAGGCCTAACAATCCAGGAGTGCAAAGATTTAAAGACCCAAAACGGACATACTTTTTGGGGCTATTAGGACACAACACAGACAAACCCCTAGTATATGGACAATCACGGCTTTAAGGGCCAAGAAAAAAATTTTTAGCTAATTTAGAAGACGCATTAACCTCTGCTGTTGATTTACCTGCCACATAAAAAAGGGGATCAAGTTCTTGCACTTGCTAGGTAAAAGGGTTGACTTTTTTTGTAGGCCATGGTTTATACATGCTACCCTCGACCTAGACTACAGATTGGCATGATACAAATTATAACAAGGAAACCCTCAACGGGAAAAACGATCAAAACTGGGGAAACACAACAAGGCTTAAACAAAAGGGCCCAAGCCCCATCTATTTAAAAAGTACCAAAGCCTGAAGAAAGCGTTTCCAATTTTTAAGCGCCCCACATTCAAAAAAGCAGCCCCAAAGCAGGGCCCCCCTTTTGGGCCCCTCACACCGACATTAAACACTAGCGAAAAGACAGCCCTTTTGTTTTTTTAAATTTTACTGGATTAGCCATACTTTTTTCACAAAAACTAAATCCGGGCAGCAAACACTCCCTAAGGGGCCACAAGGGTCACCCATAAAAAACCAGCAATTTTTCCCCCTATAGTAAAACAAAACCCAACAAACAACACTACCTTTATGCCAGGCGAGCAAAAAACGCTTTGGCGCTAACTTTTTTAATAAGGGCTTGGGTGCAATTGTTTTCCCAAATCCAATTTTTACCAGGCTGAGGTTTGGAGGCGCTACGGGACCCTTTTTGGCGCACTCCCTTTTTGGGCATAAACGAGGGAAAGAGATAGAAAACCCCAAAGGGCTGTTAAAAACCCTAACTATTGTAACCCCCTTTTCCCCAAAGGGAGTCCAAATTTTTTTTCACCCACGATGTTTTCATAAATTTTGGGGTTTTTAAAATTTCCTCTTACCGTTTTTTTTGGGGCGCGGCAGCTTTCGGCCGGGTTAGTAGACAACCTTCTAACCGGGCCCCCCTTTTGGGTAGCATCTTGTTTTTTTCTGCTGTTTTCAAACCCTTTTTTCCCTTCTCCCCCCAAATTGTTATCATCTGCTTCACCCCTTTTTATTTTTTTTCTTTTTATCTCTCTATCCAACTCCCCAAAGTTTGCAAAAATTGTTTTTTATTCGCCCCTTTTTGTCCTTTTTTGAACCCCTCATTAAGACCGGGAAATTTCACCTTTGGCAATGGAGAACGCCTTTTATTTTTAACTTTTGTCCCTAAATTAAAACCGTTTCAAATTTTCGGCTATTAGTTCTTCCCCTCTTCAAATTTGGGATTAAACTGTTTTGTTAATTGCATCACTTTTTCTTGAGTTAAATCTTAAGGGGGTATGTTTTGTTTTTTTGTTTGTTTTTGGCAGCCCCCGCCCAAAGTTCTGAAAATGACTAAGGCTTCGGTCAACTCAAAAGGGTTAAATTTGTTTCCCTTACCCAATATGGGTTTTCGCCTTATTGGCTTATTTTTTAAAATATTTGTTTGGGGTTTTGCGTTAAAGGGAGTTTTTTACAAAACGGCCCCTGAAACCATTTTTTTTAAAAAGGCCCCCCCATCTTCTTCAAAATGGGTTAGGATCAAGCCCCGGGTAGCCCCCTTCGTCCAAAGCTTTATAAAATGATTAAATTTCTTCTCGCAATGGGGCTTGACGGGTTTTGGGAGTAAAAAACCCCGGGCTCCTTAAATTCTTTTCCTTGGCAATAAAGGGGACCCAGTTTTTTCATTTTCCTTCTTCTAAAACAAAATAAATCGGGTAAAAATTCTTCATCCAAAAAATTTTTTTTTTTAATATTTTTTTTTGTTTTTAAAAAA
This sequence comes from Conus ventricosus, assembly GCA_018398815.1. Taxonomy (NCBI): domain Eukaryota; kingdom Metazoa; phylum Mollusca; class Gastropoda; order Neogastropoda; family Conidae; genus Conus; species Conus ventricosus. Next base: position 121,468 of record JAFLJL010019340.1, read on the forward strand.
AATTTGAACTCATAGGGTTTGGGCCTCGATCCAAAACAGAAAAAGAAGGAACCCCCCCGGCGAAAAAGGGTATAAGGCAAAACTTTTATTAGGAAAAATACCCCCATCAACAGTTGAGCCTGGAAAAAATTTTTAATAGTTTTTTTCCCTGATCTTGGCCCCTGAAATGTTATAATCCCGGGCCCACCGCTAAACTAATTTCCAAAATAAATATTATCGCAATCCAAATTTGCTACTGTTTTTGCTTTTTTTGGGCGGGCTATCGTTAAACATAGGCAATCAAAACGGGAAAGGGAAGAGAAGTCTTTGACAAAGGCAGGCAGACTTTTTTTGCCCTCTTTTCTGATCTATGGCTGCCTAAAAAAGAAAGAAAAGAGAAAGTTTATCGGGGAATAAAAAACCCAAACGGCTAAAGCACAGTTTAAAAAAGGGGGAGTTGCAAAGGAAGGTTTAAAGATAAGGCAGAAAGCAAAAGGGCATTTGGCAAAAGTTTCCCTGAAATCCCTCTAATTTTAGTTGTTAAAAACGCATATGCCAAAAACCCAAAGGCGCATTTAAAAAAAAAAACTTACTTATCTCAACATTTAATCCTAGCGTTTCTGTTTTCGGGCGGAAGCCCCCGAAGCTAAATACACATTTGGGGACATTTTCTGGGGGTTTTTAAATTTTGTTACAAACCCGGGAACGGTTTAGAACTTTTTTTTAAACCCTATAAAAGTAAAAGGGTTTATTTTTAAAAAATTTTATCACCCCATACAAAAAATAGAAAAAAAACGAGACACTCCTGGAACATACACTAAATCATCCTGAATTTTTTAAAAAGGGAAATTTTTTTCTTTTTTTTAATAAAGGGAAACAACTCCTTTTCGGGAAAAGAATCAGAAGCGTTTTATAACCCAAAAATTAAAAGGGTTTGACTTTTAAAAAATGCAAGTCGGATCAGTTGTATTCAGGGCGGGGATTTTTTCCCTCACCAACACTTTGATGAAATAAGAAAGTTTTTGCTGGGGGTGGGAAAAGGGGATCCAACGGGTTGATCGGTATTAAAAAAATTTTTCGCCTTTATGATGAAAGATTTAAAAGACTATTTAAATAACAAAAATTTGGGCGGTGGCTGGAAAAAAAATCCAAAATTTAAAAACCAATTTTTGGGGGGGAAAAAAGGAAGGGCAAAATGGCATAAAAAAAATTATTCACAAAAAAAGCAGAGGGAAACCCCCCAATAAAAGAAATTTTTTTAGGGTTTTTGGTGATCCCCATTTAAAACATTGAAAAAACAGGCTAAAAACACGGCTTTTTAAAAAATGTAAAGAAATATTCTAATAAAAACAGAGGGATAGTTTAAATTTTTCTGCCCAAAGATCCGCACTTTTTCTCTTATTTTGGGGTTTACGGGTGTGGGAAAACTTTTTTCCTATTTTGATTTGTTACAAAAAATTACGGGTTTTTCATTACGAGAAACTTGTTATATTCTGCACAACCATTAACACAATTTTAAACAAAAAAAGGGAAAGGGTTTTTTTGGACAGACAGAATATATTTTTATTTAAATCCTGGGTGACAAACTGGGGCAAAATTTTTTTTAGAACATTACTATAGACTTTTGGGGGAAACCCTAAACCCTTTGGTTTATTTTTGGGAGGAGGGTTCACCTGAACAAACAGGGGAAAAAAAAAAAAAAACCCTGTAAAAAGCTAGTTTTTAAATGGGCCCCAAACGCATTATTTCTGTCTGGCTCTTAATTTCAAAAATACAATCCGAAAAAAAAAAGACTTTCAAACGCAGAAAAAATCATTGGTATTATTTTACACTAAGGACAAAGATATTTTTTTGAAAAATGCTTAAGTGAAAATTATATAAAAGGGACAAAGAGGGAGCTAAAAAAAAATAAAAGGGGCAGTTAGAAAAACAAGCCCGCAAGGGCAATGCACGGACGGCCCCCCCCATTCAAAATTTTTTTTTATAAATTTGTTTTTTAAATTTACTGCTTATAAAAAATTTTGTTTTTTAAAAATTTTTTTAAAATTAAAAAAAGGGAATTTCTGGGGGGCCAAAAACAAAAGCGCAGCAAGTCCCTAAAGGCTTGCAGTAAAAGCTAAAAACCTAGCAGACACACCGATTTTGAAAAAAATTGGGGGGCCCGGGGGAAATTTTTATGGTTTATTCACAGAGGGGTTTAAAAACGAACAGAAAAAAAAGGGGAAAAAAAACGACAGCAGTACCTCCCCTTTAAAGAGATAAAAATTTTAGAAAAAACCTGATACGCAAATAGAAACAGGCTTTATAAAAAGACAAAAACTGGCCTTGCATCCTGAAATTAATGGGATTTTAAATTTGACTTCCCGAAGCCCCAATGTAACTTTGAAAAAAAACCCCAAAAATTTGAAAAGTTTTAAATGCGGGTCCTTTTCTTGCTAGTCTTTTCCCAGAACACAAACAAAAAAGCAGATTTAAAAAAAAAATATAAGCGTGAAAAATTTTCGGGAAGCAAAAGAAAAACCTTAGTTGAAGGGGGTGATGACACAGAACCCTAGAATTTACCCAAAAACCCCCCCAAGGGCCTTTAACACTGCTACTTTGATTTTTTTTTTATTAATTACTCCCGGGGAGCCCTAATTCTAGTTGGGGCCCCAGAACATTTTTTGCAAGGGGGAGTAAAAATAAAGGCAAAAATTTGGGGATCCCCCCCTCTTAGGCTGGGATTGTTATTACTAAAAACGGAAATGAAAAAACCCCTTTTTTAAATCATCTGAAAAAGGTTACGGGGGGGGGTTTACAAAGACAACAAACACCTCGACTTTTTTTCATTAAGTAGGGTTGATTTTTTTGCTTTTTTTACTCTGTTGATAAAGTGCTGCCAAAGGTTTTAATAAAAAGACATGTACAAGATTAATTTTTAAAAAATGTTATTTAAAATGGAGGTCCCAACATTTTTAGGTTAGAAAAAATTTAACTAATTTAAAAAGGGAAAAATAGAAAGTGCCCAGGGGAAAGGTTAGAGTTACTAAAAGAAATATGCTTTATTTTTAAAAATCCCCTTTTCTTATAATTACTGGCTCTTTGGGGCCGTACAGCGAAAGGCGGTCAAGTTTGCGGTTTTACAACGGGGGTTGGAGCGCCACCCCTTTTTAGCATTAGGGAGCCCTTGGGGGTTAGGTTTAGGCGAAATTTCTATGATTGTAAGTGCTTTTTAAAAAAAAAAAACTCCTAAATTAAAAAAAGCACCTGCCATTGGGGCCCTAGCATCAGCAAAAATTTTTCAATTTAAAATTAAGAATAAGCAAATCATTACAGGGTGAAAACATTACGGACGAAAATTTCAGAAGCTTATGGGTGATGGTGAGGGTTTTCAGACGGCAAAAAAATTTAACTTCAAAAGGATGGAAAAACTTTTACTTCAACGACAGGAGACACTGACAATTAAACCAAACATTTAAAAAAAAAAAACACCCACGGGTTTTAAAAAAAAAGCCAAAAAATAACTTACAAAAATAAAATTTTTGCAAAAAATAAATACTTTTTTTTTTTTTAACTCATGTGTTTTGGGGGGACAACTTGCAGCTCTTCAGGGAAAAAAAATGATCTTTTTGGGGGGGGCTTTTTTTACTAGCATACCGCTAGAAAAAGAGATTTCCTTAAAAAATAACGGGAAGGGGATGTCTTCATAATTCTTTCAAATTTAATACGTCCCAAGCCCATATAGGGGTCTTTGCCTAATTTCAAACATCACCCCTTTTGCCCTCCAGGAAACATACAATTTTTACTTTTTTGTCCAAAAACCGAAATTTTGGGGGGCCCCCGCACATCTTCAGAATTCTATTTTTTTTTTTTTAATTTTTATCGCGTTTTTTTTGGGGTTTGACCCGTTTTCTTTTTAAACTTCATTGTTCATGGGGCGAAAAACGGGTGGCAAACTTTCCCAACCCCTTTTTGTGTTAGGCGTTCTGTCCAAATTTCTCGTGAAAAGGGTAGGTAAAAAGGGGTTTTTTGCCCAATTCTTATTTAAATTTTTTTACAAAGGGGGGGTGATCGATGGTTTGGGCCTGGGAAACCCTCTCTTAACTGTAACATGATGTTTTAAAAACAAATGGTTTTTCAGAAAAAAAAAAAAAAAACCCCCAAAAATCTTTTTCCCCCCCTCAACCGAATCATCCTTGGAAACTTTTTTTGGGCCTCGCATGATATTTTTTGTAAAACCACAGCCACCGCATTGAGCTTTTATCTGTTAAAGGGGGTTTACGTCTTTTTACTGAAGCCATGTCTACAACTGTCAGACATACTTTAAAGTTTTTCCCCTTTGGGGGTGGGGGAAATAAACAAATCCATCGGGGGTGTCCCTTTGGGAAAGGGGTTTAAAAAATCAGGCCCCTTTTTATCTTTTTTTGGGGGAGGCCCGATAATTTCCAAATTTCCTGTTTTGAAAGCCACTTTCACATCTGATTCAACACTCTACGGGTTTTCTCATTTTCAAAGCAGTCTTTTCCCTTTCCAATACCCTTTAGGAGAAAAATAATTTTTTCTTCGTAAATTTTCCATAAAAGGACTGTATTTTTAATTGTAATTTTTTAATTTTTTAATTTTTTGGGGCAAGAAAAAGATTTCCCCATAACACCCAAATAAAAACCAATTTCCCCTAATTTTTCGGTTTTTCTGATGGGGGGTAAAAGTCCCGAAAAAAAATTTCGGGGGGGCGTTAAGAAACTTCCCTTTCCCCGTCACTAATAATACTCATTCATTGCCCCCATCAACCCTTTTTAAATGTGTGCTCTGCATGCCCCTGTTCCCTAACTTTTTATTAATAAAATTTTAAGTGAACAATTCCCTCTTTTTTCATAACGTCTCTTCCTTACTTTAAACTTTTTATTGCCTTTTTTGGGCCCTTCCCCTCCCTTTTCAACCGCAATTTACTAAACAATAAATTGGCCCCCAAGAAGGCCAAGGGAATTAACAATAGCTCCTCCTACCATCATTTCTACTTTCCCCCCATCTTTTTTTTTTAAAAACCCAAAAATTTTCCTTTTGAAAAAAATCCCTTTTTAAAAACCAAAATTTTTTGGGATAATCCCCTGTGCCCAAAAAAAAGTCTTTTTGGGCAATCCCGCAGAAAATTTCAAATAAACCTTTAAAAAACTCCTCAATGTCCCAACCTTCCTAGGTCACTGGGGTTCATTCTAAACATGTTTTTTTTTTCTAACACCTAAGCCTAAAACTAAGGGCCCCTAATTACGCAAGGGGTAAATCGTAGGATAATCTTTTTTTTGGGGGGTCATCTTTTTTTTTTTTAACCCAAAAAAATAATTTAAAAAAAACATAATAAAGAAAGACGGGCTATGTCCCTTTTTAAAAATAAATCTTTTTGTTAAAGCTAAAAAAAAGTTGGGAACAGTTTTTTGGGGAACCCCCTATCCCCCCATGTTGGGGGGTTTTTACCCCAACAAACATTTTGCCCAAAAGTTTTAATAAACTATAAAACCAACGATAGGCACGGGAAATTAACCAACTTTAAACCCCATGGTTTTTAAATTTTAAATTTTTTTTTTTTGCTTTTAAAAATGGAAAGGGGGGCGAAATAAAAGTGTGAGGAGCAAGCAGACAACCCAATAAAACCCTGCCATAAAAAAAAGGTTTTAAAACCCTAACTGCAGTGGAAAAACAGACAAAATTTAGGGCCCGAAATAAGGGATTGGGAAAAGATTCAAAATTTTTCTTTCTTTTAGACATTTGAAAAAAATACGCTAGGTACGAAACACACCCAGGGGTAAAAAATGTTAGATCGGTGGGGGCAAACAATGATTAGCCTATATGCAAATTGTAATAAGATTGGGGGCCCTGGGATTTGAAGAAGATTTAAAAAACGACTTTTCACAAAACCGGTTTTAAAAAAAGTCCCAGAAACCCGCATGTGACATGTATTTCCCGATTTTGGGGCTATGTTTTCCATTCATCAGGGGGTTAATTTTCTTTTTAAACATATTTTAATTTTTTTTTTATATTAAAGAATCGTAATAAAAAAAAAAAAGGGGTCAGGAGAAGAAGGCGCCACAGGACAGTCTGCAGGGCCCCAAAGCAGGACAGAAGGACCACAGGAATGTGCCCCAATGAAATTGGGCCCCAAAAAAGTTTAAAAATTTTTTTAAAGGGGAAAAATCCCCGGCGGGGTTTAGGCGGGGCGTAAACCCAGCTGAATGGAACAGCTGAGAAAATCAAACCCAAACAGCAAAACAAACCTTAATAGATAGTAATACAGCCCCACCGCCAACAACAACAACACAAATTTTAAAAACAACACAATCACAAACCCAAAAAATAAGATTTATATTATTTAATTTGGGGGCTGCCCTTTTTTTGGGTTTTGGGGGGGGGTTTGCCCTACAAAAACCAAAAACCATACCCAACAAAAGGGCCCCAAAGCCCACAGGAAACAAGAAACCAGCTTCTTTCAAAAATAAGGAACCCCGGGGTTTAGACCCCTTTTTAGGGAAAAGTTTTTAAGAACAGAAAAGTTTAAGTTTAAGAACTAAATAAAATACAAGTTAATTTGCCAAAAGAAAGTACTTGTTTAAATTTAAATTTCAAGTAAATTACAAGTAAAGTCAAAAAAAAAAAGGGCTTTTTTTTAAATACAGTTATGTTTCCTTAAAAAAAATACAAGTTAGGGTTTTTAAATAAGGGAAATAGTTTAAATTTTAAGTTAAGTAAAATTAGGTTTTTTAAGTTAAGGACTAGCAAGGGAAACTTTTAAATTTCTCCAGTGCCCTACGGGAATGAAAACTCAGGATTTACGAAGTTTTTCTTTTATTGTTAGAGAACCCGTGATTTCTTATTAACGGGATTGTTTTTACTTGATGAAAAGTAGAGGGGCCCAAATTTAAAAATTTTTGGGGGAAAAAAACTTTGTTTTTTAAAGAGAGCTTTTTTGTAGTTTTTCGTGAGATAAATTTTTTGCCCAACTCTTTTTTTACCTTTAGCCTCTTTATTACAGAATCCCGGATAGCCAACGCTATACATCTTTTACCGCAAAAACCAAAATTTCTTTTAAACTGTTCCAAAGTTCATCCTTCTCTTTTCCAAAACACTTTCTTGTTCACAGTTGAATGTAAAGGACTTTCCCTTTTGGATTCGCATGTGTCCCCACCACCCATCAGTTTTCCTTTTCCACTTCTGTGCTAAATCCTTATAGAAGTCTTCGTGGGAACGTCTAGAATAAAAAATCAAATGGCGGGGGAAAGGTCTTGCTTTTTGGTACCGGGGGTTTAAAGTAGTCCCTACAGAAATTCCCAACTCAATAAACCCTTTTAAAAGCTCTAAACAGGAAAGCCAATAAACACGGGGTTTTTCCAACTTAACAAACTTTTTTCTTCCCTCATAATGCCAACCAAGCTGGCGTTAAATCCTAAAGTCTTGATAGTTAGGTTTTGGGGGCAAACTTAATTGCTTGGGTTTTCCTTTTTTAACAATTTCCCCATCTTTACGGTTGTGGAAAGTTCTCCATGGGTTTTAAAACCCAAAAAAAGCTGTTTTTCATTTGGTTTTAAAGAATCTTTTTCTGAAGCAACGGGGGGCTTGGTTCTAAGATCAGTATTCTTTTTGGGGTAAAGGGCCCCATAAAAAGGGCCCTTTATCAAAAGCAATGATTCCATAAAGCAGTCTTTCAGGCCATGTCTTTTAAATAAAACTGTAAACCCGCCCCCAATGACACACCCACAGTTTTGGGCGAAGATTTGGGGCCCAAATTTAGGGGGTTCAAAAGGGCCATCTTTAAAACTTTCTGTGGGCCAAAGGGGAATCGGGTTTTGGAGGGCAAAGCAATTCATAAAAATTCTTTAAATTTTACTTTTAGAATAAAAAACCCAAATGTTGACTAGGTTAAAAATCCAACCACTTTAATCCCCCTGAATATTATTTGTTTCCATGCCCCTTTTACATCCCCCCAAAGTTTTCGTAATGGAAAATGGCGGCCCCAAGCCCAGCCATACAGATTATTGGGGGGGGGTCTAAGGGACATTAGATGTTTTGGTTTTAGTATGGGCAAATCGGGCTAAAAACTTGTTGTTTAGCTTTTCAGTAAGGAGGGGAGGCCATGCTAATTCCTCCCCCCCAGCCCCTCTTCCAAACATCCCGAAGTGTGGGTAGACAGAAATTTTAAATTTAAAACTGGGTGTTTTTAGCTTCAAGAATGCATCCCAAGAAAGGCCAGGCGCAGAGAGGGAATGTTTACGAGTCAAGTTGTAATGTTTCCAGGGAAGTAATCTGTAATTCGAAAAAAACCCGCCAATTTAAAAACCCGTCGCCCCAAAAAAATATTGGGCCCCGGGTAGTCGCCCGTTCCCCAGTGGAAATTTTGCCAGGGTTTTTTTTGGCGTATTCATAGTCAGATCAGCTTTTTCCTTTTTCCTCTAAACAGAAAAAAAAGCCCTTTCGGAGAAGTGAGTCTTTTTCACACCTACCCCGAGTTCAGGGAAACAAAGGGTGACACCCTTTCGCACTTAAAAATGGTCAAAGTAATTTTTAGGGGGTTGGGGGAAAGGGGGACTTCCGGGTAACTTATCTAAACAGCCCCTCAGATGTTTGGGGAGAGTCATAAAAAAGGGTAAAGAGGCAAGAGTAAAACCATGTACTTTTCGGGAAAACGTCAATGCAGGGAACCCCCTTATATTCAGATGGGACCTTGGGATGATAAAAAAGAGAACGAGCCCTTAAAGGGGGGAAAAAAAGAGGGCATTTCCATGTTTAGGACAACCTTTAAACGGGAAAATTTTCAATGGTTTTGCGCAGCCCCCCCTAAACTTTCCCTAAATTTTGATCGTGGTCTCTTAGGGCGTTGCCTAATAATTCTTTATTACAAATCCAACAGTGTGTAGATGAGTCATAGCGTTCTTGGTCTTCAGAAGTCATAACAATGTCTGAAAGATTTAGTTGGTTGGATAACTAATTGCGAAGTTGTTTCATCTGCTCTAAAAATCTACTAGCTGCGTTGGGGCCTCTGTAAATCTCAGGTGTTGTGTGTTGACCGTCTGACCTAACAACAATAGACGCATAAGAACAGATCTGATGGTGGGTTAATACGGTTGTTTTTTGTTCTTGCTGTTGTGGGCCGTAGTACTGCGGCAAGAGTGATTCAAAGTCAGCATAAACCACGTATGGACTCATCTGCATTTTGTGTATATTCTTAAAACTAACTTTAGACCCGGTTTAGGTGTGAGGAGTTTGGTTTCACAGTCTACAATACTTTTACAACGAGTTCCATGACTGTCAGCCGCTTCTATAGTAGGAATTCTAACCAAACACCTTCTACAAATATCTTGTTTAGATTTATGTTTTGATGTATATTCTAACAGTCTGCTTATTGTTCTGATTAATACATAATGACTCTTTGTACTATCTGCAAACAGGATCAAGTCTACATGTTTGTCAAGTGATTCGCCAAAAGTAGGGACGTTGGGAGAAATCCTTAGAGGCACTAGATCGGCTTCTACAGACCATGTGTATACGTTTGCGGTGATTGGCTTGTTTTGTTCTTCAAACTGAAATATACTTTCTATACTTACTGGAAAGGTTATGTTATCAAAGTTCAGTTTTTGCTTATATTTTTTCATAATTGGAAACTCTGTTTGCATGATTTTAACAGGATGTAAATGTGCTAAAACACACCACATAAAACACATGTTGTCAGAATTTTTTATGTTTAAGACTGCTCGTTTTAAAACTAACTCTTTTGGGAGAGGAAGGTGAGAATTGCCAACTATAGGATATAATTTTGTTTGTCTCAATTTGATTTCAAGGTCTGTTCCTTCAGACCAGCCAGAACCCCTTAACTTTGCCTCCTCACTTGCATGGTTAAACTGAGTAAGCATGTAGTCAGCCCAGTTAGAGTTAAAGTCATGATAGCTGATTACTTCTTTCTGCCTTGTTGAAACCCAGACTGGCATGTTAGTATCATCAGGTGTTATATAATCAATCAGAACAGCCAACAACACTTTTACTGGCGGCTCCATCTGAAGAAACTCTGGGATTTTAGAGATAGCATGTGCTACGCTTTCATGAACATTTGTGGGTTTAATGATGTTTATGTCTACTTCACTAAACGTATTGCTTAATTGTTTGTCACTGCTAAGTATTTCTTCCATCGTATATAGTTTTCCGTCCTCGAATTTACTTGTGGTCGTCATTTTTAAAGCCACAATATTTACGTAGATTAAAAAATAAATGTATATAAAAGTAAGTAAAACAGGCTTTTATTCTTCACCCAAGTGTTGCAACACTTCAAGACACGTTAGCCTTACAATAGCACCTGCTAATATTTTAGCTTTTCTGAATCACTACAGTCAATGTTAATCACTGTAATTGCTTCTTTAAATAGTTCACTATGATCTTTTATTATATTGTCTACATCATTCTCAAACCCAAATTCACTAAAATCAATGTTTAACACTTTCATTGTTTCGTCAAATAGTTCATTACAATTCTTTAAATCAGATTCACTAAGTTCGGCAGCCATTTTTTAATCTAAAATAAAAAAAATAATTGTAAATTCGGTTGTTATTTATTATTACAGCTATTTCTAATCGTAAAAAACTGATCAGGTTTAAAGGTAACAGTTACCCTTTCAAGATCATCAGACACATGCAGGTCAGCATCTTCGGGGGCAATATTATCAAGTAAAATAGCAAAAAGCTTTATAACTGGTTTAGGCCAAGACTCTGGGATTTTAATAATGGCTTTCAATACACTTTCTCGAATAGTTAAACTTTCAAAAAGTTCTGTTATAAATTCATCAAACATGTCCTTTAACACTTCTTTATCAACTCCAGCATTAATCGCCACCCGTTTCAATGTGCTGATTTTGTCAATATTTGGCAGTTTTGATGTGTTAATTTTGTTTAGAAAACAGGTGTTAAATTTGGCCAAAACTGACATGAGATGGACGTGATTTGTATGTGAAAAAGGGGTTTTTTCATGCAAAATAAGATGGGTGGTCTTGAACCCGCATATTTACATTCTCTCAGACCCAACTCACTCAGGCTGCAGCTGCGGAGTTCTCTGCTATGGAAAAGGCAAAGGCAGAGGAGTCACCTCGTTTGGTGCCAGAGGACAGTAATTCAGTTACACCTCCCCTTAAATCTGGCCAGGTAAACACCGTGAAAGAAAGGGAACCAGCCCGACCTGACACGGTTTGATAGGAGCAAACGGACGGGGATCCCCCAACAACAGTGAATTGGCACATCATTTTCACACATACTAGCATGTGCGTGTATCCCCTGCCCACTCCAAAAAGACGTGGGTTAGGCAAGCATTTTTCAAACATGCCTTGCCCTAATGACGACCTTTTGGTTTAGACTTCCGTATTCGGATCAATTTTCGGGTTAAGGACTTTGCTATCGCATTCGGACACCAGGCTGCAATCCAATTGCGCCTGTTTTCGCTGAATGTAGAGACTGCGGTTTCTCGTTTTAAAGAAAGCGTTGTTCAATTAATTAAAGAGAGAAAATAGATATTATATCTTTAAGGAGACTTACATTCACAGAAGTTAAAAGATCAATGGAAAAAAAAATGGGGTTTTCAGGGAATTTTTGTAACACTTCACAGCACTAGTTGTGGACAGGTAATCTTGTTTGTAAAACGTAGTTGACAGTTACGTAATGCTCACAGCTAAAGAAGAATTTGGCCGTTGAGGGGGAAATATACACAGAGAAAGACAGTAGTTTTAAATCTTTATGCTCATAATACTGCTAAAGAGAATACGTTATTTTTTGAAGAATAGAAAACGAATGTCAAATATAATTCAGTAATATTTGTATGGGTATTTAATTGTTGTTAGATAATGTTTTAGATTTGTTTCAGGAAAAAAACACACAGATGAGCGTACAGAGATCATGACTGGGTAACCAAAAACTTTTTTGATGTTGGGGTTTATTCATTGAAGGAAAAAAATTTACGGAGCAAAAGTCCCCATTTATTGCAAGAAGACCGATTTTCTTATGAGTTCCGAACTTTCGACAAAACTTTTGGAATGTAACATTCACTCATGCCTTCACTGACCACAGAGCATGCCTTTTACTGTAAATTTCTAGTTAAAGAGGCCTGGAGGGAAAGTTAATAATTCATTACTAAACGTTTAGGTTTGTAAATAAAAGAAGCTTTAATAGGGGACAATTTTTCTACGTAAATGAACTTTGACTATCAAAGAAGGGAAGTTCTGAATAAAGATTAACTTTTTCTATGAACTATAGAAAACCAAAGTATGAAAAAGAAAAAAATACTTTTGATGATTTTAAATAAAATTAAACGAGTAGTTCAGCTTTCATCTGAGCCAGACGTATTCTGGCTCAGAGTGAACCCCAAACTTGCACAGAAAATTTGAAATACTGGAAAATTATCAGGCAACGTGCTGAAGGCCCGAGCAAGAGTAAAAGGGTTAGAAGAAGGGGAGAAAAAATACAAATTATTTTCTCGTTTTGAAATTCAAGAGTAATTCTAAATAATGGAAGGTTTTAGATAAAAAATATTGTTTTTAAGAACTAATAGACCGATTTTAAAAGTTCAAAAAGATTTCTTTGCTGATCTGTACACAAAGAAACTGTCATATGCTAATGTCTGAGCAAGAGATAAAATTTTTGGGCAGAACAAGTTTTTTCCATCTATTTTGAGATTTAGAAAATTAGTTGTAAATGTACGGTGACAGAAGACGAACCTGATGCACCAAAATAATTCGAGGGTTGACTGCCGAACCTAGTATTGCTTTGGATTTTGCATTTTTTTGTATCGGTTGATACAGAAAGGGCTCTTTCATTAACATAGTCCTTTGCAAGAAAATCAATATTTTTGTGTTATTTATTAAAACCGAAAACAGTTTACAAGAAAAACCCAGAACAATGACTCCCAAAACCCAAGTTATCTGTTCATCCTTTTATTAGTTCTAAAGTATCCGCTTCTGACCGGGAATGGACAGCCAAACCTAGTTCTTGAAAATGGCACGTCGCTGCCCAAGCAACTTGATTGTTTGTACCGTACGATGGTGTATTCCACATCCCTAAACCTCTCCACGCACACATTGCTGCAAAATTTTCAGCCCCCTTCCGCCGAAAAAACCCAAAAGACCGATGCTAGTTTTCCTGTCTTTATTTACAGTTTGCTTGGGAAGGAGCGCTTAAGGGGCCCTCCCTGGGCACCGTTCGTTTTCAAGCGGGATTGCAGACGTAGATGTTGAAAAATGTCATTAAACCTCCCCCACGAATACCCTGAACTGGTAGAAAAAAGCACTAATACTTTCCTTTTCACAGCACTGTTCACTTTTTCAGTTCTATTCACAAGAGAAGTTGTGCAAAGTTTCTTCACGAAAACAACGTAGACAGCAAAATTTCCAGTGTGAGTTTTTTTTCATTTAAAACTTTCAACTTTTCAGTTAAATTTTGTTGGTTTTTTTTTAGTAAATGCAAAGTAAGCTATTTGGGCTTGATGACTGTAGCAAGCATTGTAGGAATACCATTAGCGTGTGATAATATTAAGAATAATGTGTGCTCTTTTGTGTTTGTGTTGGTGGTGTGTGTGTGTTGGTGTGTGTGGTGTTGTGTGTGTGTGTGTGTGTGTGGTATGTGTGTGTGTGGGGGTGTGTGTTGTGGGTGTGTGTGGTGTGGCGCGCGCGCGCGCACGTGTGTGTGTGCGTGTGTGCGTGCGTGCGTGCGTGTGTATATGTGTGTGTGTGTGTGTGTGTGTGTATGTGTATGTGTGTATGTGTGTGTCTCTCTCTGTCTCTGTCTCTGCGTACGTTTTGCGCGTGCGTTCTGTGTGCGTGTGTGCATGTGTCTCTGCGTGTGTAGGTGTGACGTACGTGTGCATGTGTGTTTTTGTGAAATGGAAGTATCTATGTGTTGTGCGGTATGTGTGTAGAATATGCATATAATTATGTTTATGTGGCTGATTATATGTGTCTCACTCCGTGTGTGTTGTGTGTGTGTGTGTGCGTGCGTGCGTGCGTGCGTGCGTGCGTGCGTGTGTGTGCGTGCGCATATTTACAAACATACTAGCTAATTTTTTTTCCCATTGATAGTCTCCCTAAATATAAAATTCTTTTTCTTCTTCTTTCCTTCTTCTTTTTTCTTTTACTACAAATACTTCTTCTTCTCCTTCTTCTTCTTCTTCTTCTTCTGCTTCTTCTTCCACACGCACAGATACACACACATACTAACAAAACACATCATATCTCATACTGTGCAATAACGTTTCTTTTGTCATCTTAGATTGTTCACCTATTCAAATATTACCCTTTTATATTATACACATACTGGCCAGCGATTAAACGCATGCACTCACACACACACACACACACACACACACACACACACACACACACACACACACACACACACACACACACACACACACACCACCACACACACACACACACACACGCATACCAAACACACACACGCACACCCACACACACACACACAAAACAACACAAAAACACACACACACACACACACACACACACACACACACACACACACACACCACACACACACACACACACGCATATGCACATTTTTATGCCGATAAATACATAGACTTCATGATCACGAGTACATCCAAAATGCAATGTACAGTTATAACTTTATTATTTTTATTAATAGGAATTGTCACATTTTGTTTCAAAAGTAAAAGAAAGATGGGCACTTTAGTGATAGGCTGTGTTTTTAAACAGAAATGGGTTTCATTTCAGAATGGACGAGCCACATGAAGATGAACTGATGACAACATGTCCCTCATTAACCGGGCCCAAAACCCTTTGACAACCCACAACAACGTTGATGTCAAGGACATACCTGAGGCGCCAGTCTCAAGTCACCCAGAATACTGGTGCCCATCTGATGACGAGCCACTAAAAGCTGGAGGTGATGCCCCAAATGGATGGTTCGAGAGGACTTCAGACAGGGCCACTTTTATTACAGCTGGAGCTGTCCCAGATGACCCGGAAAGGTGCCATTTGAAAATTCCCCACTGCAGACCAATGAGGTTCTTGCCAGCCCAAGCAGGATTGATCTCGAAGATTCAGGTTGGTGCCAATCAGATCTGGAACCTTTAAAAAGCAGACTGGCACAACCACCGAGTTAACATCGGAAGAAAACCCCACTAAGGATCCGGGACTATTGCCCACCAGTGTCTCCCACCACACTATTATTCTCTGTCATCCACCAGGAAAAGCAGTGAAAAACGTTCCTTTGATGTCACTGAAAGGGCAAGAGAAAAAGAAAGCGGGCCCAGACACCAGACAAGTGGAAGTGGCAAAGGGGTTTATAAGCATGAAGGATTTAGAGAAACGGCAAAAAGAAGAGGGCCCCGAACACAAAAGCAGACTCCAAATCTCCTGTCTGCCAATGGTCTGCATTGTGTTAATGCTGCCGTGAGGGAATTGTTTCTTTGAGTCAGCCTCCAAGCATCTAGGCCTAGTCCCCTCGATCTGAGAAAAAATCTTGTGCAACTTTCTGGAGGACAAATTTTCTTCTTACATTCATTTTCTGGAGACGGATGAGAATGATGAAAATGAACGGTATCTACGGTACTTTCTGAACGTTGAACAGCTACGAACTCCTGGTGTTTTGGAGTAATGATGCTGCAGACTTGCTCCAAAACCCGCTAGCTGACTGGTCCAGACGAACCGTCGTCATTTTCTCAAAGCAATCGCTCAATTATGAAACCGTTGTCCACCCAGATGAACCATCTGATAAAAGAAAAATCATGCTTTCTTCTCCTGGAACACAGGCACAACATTATGACGCAGTTTTTCGCATGCCTTTGTCCCAAAGTACAAGATAGCTCGCCACACGGGCCTCAGAAAGCAGGACAGCTGTGTTGAAGAAAGAAACGAGACAGCCAGCAGTGCTGTGTTAGATGAAACTCTGCCTTAAATTTTCCCCCAGCAACTCCTGATCAGCGTGTTTGTGAAAAACAAACCCTCAACCCTTGCATTCAACTCCCAAGATACGGGACACCAAGAAAACAGGGCAAGTTTGTCACCCCTCCTAAAGAAGTTGGGGAAAAAAAAGATGTCAATCCCAAGTAGATGGAAAAAAAAATATCAGAAAAAAATTGCGTCTCCGGGGAAAAGAATATATCTCAGAAGCAGGGAAAACTGTTCCTGCAAAGGCAACAAAAGCTGTTGACTGCTCGAAGTGTCGTTTCAAATGCAACAGGATATCCGATTCAGAACGACAAGGCATTTTTTGAGTCTTTTTTAACAGCATGGGTGACAATGGAAAACAGAAAACTTTCATTTGCTGCAATGTTGAAGAAAAGAATCCCAAAAAACTTTTCTCGTTGAGGACAAAATCCAATGCCAAAGACCAGAAATGTCAGCAGAAGTTTTTATTTCAACATAGGGGGTGAGCGTATTCGTGTGTGAAAAAAAGTTCTTCTTGGCCACCCTGTCTGTCAGTGAAGCATATCTTGACCACGCTCTACAGAGAAGCGAACATGGGATTTTCAAAGGAGGAGATGGAATAAAACAGAAAAGTCCACACAAAAAAAAACACCACAAGAGCAGATAAGCAAGCCAAGGCACACACGGTCTTTTCCTGTTGTAGAATCTCATTACACACGCAAAGACACACAAAGAAAGTACCTTCTTCAAATTTAACTGTGAAGAAATTGTTTGAATTATATAAAAATGAATGTGAAGGAAAACGGACAAACACCAGTGCCCAGAAAGAACATACAGACGTGTTTTCAATGAAGATTACAACTTAGCGTTTCACCACCCAAGAAGGATCAGTGTGCTCGATGCACTGTACACAACATGAAACAAAGGCAAGGAACCTGACAGAAGAAGAACAAGAGTTGTACCAAAACACATTCAGCAGAGAGACATGGCCAAAAAGAAAAAGAGTGTGACAAACAGGCTGCCAAAAAAGATCCATCAAGCATGTGCTGACTGTAGACCTGCAGGCTGTCCTGCAGGCCCCATGCGGACTTGTCAGTCAGCTCTACTATAAAAGAAAACTGTCAGTCTACAACTTCACCACGTACTCCTTATCAGACGGAAAGGGACATTGTTTCAAAAGGGACGAAACAGAAGGAAAGCGTGGTGCATGTGAAATTGCAACTTGCCTGTACGTCTACCTCTCCTCATTGCCAGATACAGTGGAAGAGGTCGTGACTATTCAACTGTTGCGGGTGGTTTAGAACCGCAATCAGTACCTGGCAACAGCTTTAATGCAGCTTCTGAAAAGCAAACCCAGCATCAAAAAGATCACACAGAAAAATTTTTTGAAACGGGTCACACCCCAGATGGAGTGTGACTCCATGCAAATCTGCCATTTCCTGCGCCAAGAAGTCCACACCCATCTACACCCCCGTGGCTGGGATATTGTTACTGTCAATGGCACGTAGAAACAACCCGTACAGAGTTCTACCGCTGAGGCACACAGATATGATTGACTTCAAGAAGATTGCCTCGACAAGAGTGCGAAACACAAAAAAAAGATGTTTCTGGAAAACGGGTCAAATGGCTCAACATCAAGGGGCATTCAGTCACTCAGAGTGATGAAGACCTCATGTTTTTCAAATACAGCTTTGAGGATGACTTCAGATCACTCCGTTTTCGTTGGTAGTTTGGAAAACGAGGTCAACACGAACTGTCCATACTTCCACGGCTATACAGAGGAAAACTGTCCATCTCGGAGGCAAAAAAGAAGATCTGCTTTCCTCGCAAGTCCAGCATCATCCCAGAGGAGCATCATTCTTTCTTTGAGGCTCTGCCTTCCTCCTCCTGTGTGTCAGACCTACTGCCTGAGCCAGACATCAAGACAGTGACGAAGACACAGATTAAGGAGGGTATCCAAACCCTGGAGACACATGCTGCTGAAAGTCACCTTTCCCCTTTTGGGCAGTGTAGTCTTCCTCCTCTTGTTTTGAAAGGTTAGGTGCATAGTTCAAATTCTTTTTGCTGTTCTGATTTTTATTTGAACAAAAATTGTCATAAATTACCAAATGTTTGAATGTGGTTTGCAATCTATGTTTCTACGGTGGGTTGTGCATGGAGCATCTGCCTTCAGACTGTTACGCTGGTCATAATCAAAACAGACAAAAAATACTGTTTCTGTGCGTTATAGTCTGTCATCGTGTGTCAAGGACAGGACAGAAACATAGGACGGTGTTTTTGCATAATACGTAATAAAACAGACAATTCTTTGGATACCATATTTGTGTTTACTGCTGAAGTGATACAGTGTGTCGGGATTGACAGTTTACAACAACAATGAATCATAACAGGTATGTTTTATTTATTGTAATGTTTGGTTTTCCGTTTGAATGTGGTCATGTCTCATCTGTGGTAATTTCGTGTCTGTTTTTGTTTGGTTTTCGTCGATGTGGTTGTGTGTGTGTGTGGTGTGTGTGTGTGTGTGTGTGTGTGTGTGTGTGTGGTGTGTGTGTGTGTGTGTGTGTGTGTGTGTGTGGTGTGTTTGGTGTGTGTGTGTTCGTTCGTTCGTTCGTTCTTCAATTTATGTCTGTTCACTAATAGCGATGTTAGAGTAATGCAATGTGACTTGTGCATGTATGTGAATATGTGCAAAATTATGTATTGTGTGTGTGAGTGGTGTGTGTGTATGTACACGCAGCGTGTGTGTACGTGGGTGCATGTGTGTGTGTGTGTGTCTGTGTGTGAATTCTCATACAAGTAATCTACAATATAGCCCCTTAAAAAAACAAGTGTGTGTGCGCGCACGCGCGCGTGCGTACGTGCGTGCGTGCGTGCGTGCGTGTGTGCGTGGGGTGGGGTGTGTGTGTTTACATGTGGGGTGCGGGGTTTTGTGAGTGTGCGTGTGCGCGCGCGCGTTGTGTGTGTATGTGTGTGGTGTTGTGGTGTGAAAGAGTAAGAGGCAGACGACAGAGAGAGACAGGCAGATAGAGTGCAGAGAGAGATGGAAAGAGTGTATGTATGTGCCAGGCTCGTCTTTCTGTCTGTCTATCCAGTAAAACCCCCCCCCCCCTTAACCTCAACCCTTCTCTTTTTCCATCCCTCCCGCCCCCCCTCATGCACACACCCTCTGTCCTTTAAAACTCTACTTGTGATTCAAACTGTGCTGAGATCTGTTATTGTTAATGTTGCTTACCATATTTAATTTTTTTTCCCGAGTGTTTAATGCATTGGCATTATGAAGCAAATGCCAATTGAGATTTAATGAATGCAAAGCTGTTTATGAAGCCGTTGATAGCTAATACCATGGTTTTGTTGCTGTAAAAAAACTTAATTCGATAATTTAAATTACACAACTTTAAAGTATAAAAGAGCCCAAAAATTTATCATTCGAAACCAATTTCTTTAAATACCTCTTTCCAACAGACAAAAAGAGTCAACTTGTATCACACGAAACCACTTTTCCTTTAGATACTTCTTTCCGAGAGCAGAAGAGCCCCAATTTTTTATCACTCGAAAACCCCGTTTCCTAAATACTTCTTTCCGAGGGACGAAAGACCCAAACTTGTTATCACCGAAACCACGTTCTCTAAATACTTCTTTCCCAGAAACAGAACAGATGCGTTTTATTACAGCAACTTAGTAGTAAAGACAAAAACATGGATTCGGCTGGTCGTTGTATAAGTACAATCGCCGATTTCACGGCAGCAGAAGGCTGTGAAGTCAGATACGTGGTTTCGGCAGTCACACTTCTCTGCCTGCCGTCCCTTTAACGGTATCGCGAAGCCACTTATCTTGCTGTGCCTTTTTCTGATGGGCCCTCATTTGGGGCACGCTCAGCTGTCCAAAATACATTATCTTTGCCTGTGTTTAAATTTCTCTAATTAAACATGGAAGAAAGCCATTTCAAATGACAGATAGCTGACACATAATGCAGATGACATGTATCTTAAGCGTTATGCTCGTTTTCAAAAGGAAAACTTTCATTTAAGTGTTATAACAGAGACTCTGAACTTTCAGAAGCGTTTTCTGAAGAAGTGTGAAAAAACGAGATACTAGGTTTCGGGAGTCAACCCTTTGAAATTTAAATAATGGAACATCACCAGGTTGTGACGGTATTACGGTCGAGTTTTTAAAGTCTTCTGGCAACACATAAAACATTTAAATCCTCTGACTTTTAACGCCGCGTTTGATAAAGGATCACTTTCACCTACACAAAGAAAAGCAGTTATTACTTTATTACATAAAGGTAAGGATCTAAACCCAGGAATAGTTTAAAAAAACTGGAGACCTATATCCTCTGACAAATACTGATTATAAACTCTTGGCCAAATGCTTAGCTAACCGTTTGGGGCAGGTAATTACAAATGTCGTGACGAAGATCAAGTGGGGTCTATTAAAGGGCGGCGCGTAGGGACATTTTTAAGCAAATTGATGAGTAATTGAGCAACGAATGCAAATAATAAACCTGGTGTGCTACTCAGTATTGACTAAACCCCCAAGCATTTGATCGTATTTCAAAAGACTTCATGATAACCGCATTTAAAAAAATTGGTTTTCGGGATGGATTTTAATTTAAATGGGGTTTAAGTAATAAATGAAAAATACTTTCGAGTTGTGTGAAATTTCGTGGCTGGATATCCGACTATTTTTTCCGGGAGAAAAACAGGAAATCGTCAAGGTTGTCCATTTTCACAGTTGGCCTTTGTAACTGCTATTGAAAATTTTGCAATAAAAATAAGAAACTGTCGTAATATTAAAGGGCTTGATTTATGGATACTGGTAACAATTTTTTGGCTACTTTAATTAAACTTGCAAATTTATGCGGATGATATAACTTTATTTCTGAAGGATGAGCATGACATGCTGCATGCACTCAATAATTATTTGACTTTTCATTGTTTTCAGGATTGGAGATAAATCGTCACAAGACAGTGGCAATGTGGTTAGGAAGTAAAAAAACATCTGAAGATGCATGGGATGGAATTTCTTTGGAAAAACAGATTAAAAATTCTTGGAGTTTATTTTGTCAGTGATAGATGTGCTTCTTTGGTAATGGAAAACGGCTGCAAAGAATCGATAACATAAAAAGAATTTTTCATTCTTGGGAAAAACAAAAATTAAGTGTTAAAGGTAAAGTACATATTATAAAGACATTTTTGATATCTCAATTAGTCTATGTCATGCGGCGTTTGGTAATTCCAGACAATGTGCTTATAGAAATCAATAGAATACTTTTCAGTTTCTATGGCGTAAGCAAAACGTAATAAAAGAGCGTATTAAAAAGTTAAGAGAAATATTATGTTAAAGAATTTGAACAGGGAGTTTGAAAATGATAGATGCAGACAAATGCAGCAGCGTTTCTTCTGCAATGGGTAATACGTTTGTGGAGTGCCCGGAGAAATGAGAAGTGGTCCTTTATTCCGAAAAAGATTTTTGCTCCGTTTGGCAGTAATTTCGTTGGGTTCTATGCAAATGTTAATAGTGCTGTGCTTAAGGTTTACATTTAGTTAATTCTTTTTTCTGGAAAACAGTGTTAAAAACATGGTTAGATCTTATAAGCATGGTGGACTTTAGCATGTTCTCTCTTTTTTGGAACAACTGTGGTATTATATATCAGGGAAATGTTTTTTTCTTTCCCCATTGGATTTCGAGGTGGTATACTGATAGTTCAGGATTGTTTGGTGCCAATGGAATGTTATCTTTGCCTGAAATATGTAATAGGATTGGAGACTCACCCTCCAGAACACTCGAATATAATGTAGTAACCCCTGCTGTCCGACACTATGTTTCAAGTATAAGTGAAGAAGATCAGTGTAACAGTGTTTTTTAGATCCCCCTCTTTTGTGGTAAGAAATTGATAAACCTGTAAAGAATTTTTGAAAAAAAATAGGCATTTGCAAAAATCGGAACCCTGTGCCTTTAGCTTTTGGAAAAACAAATTTGGTATAGAATTAAACAAGAAAATTTTTGGCAGATCCCTCGCTTGTGTACAAAAGAAACACGACGAGAGTGCTGCAGTGGAAAATTTTTCATAACATTTTTCCTACTAATATTATGTTATGCAAGATGAAAATACGGATGATAAAAAATGTTCTATTGCACTGACGAAATCGATTTTTTCGAGCATTTCTTTTATGAATGCCAACTGTTAGATACTTCTGGAAATCATTTGCCAATTTATACTAGTACAGTGCGACATTAATGTATCCTTATCTCTGTTGATGTTCTGTTTTGGAAAGCAAAAGAGCATCGATATCGATGCAGTGAACCTAAAGAAAATTAATTATATAACTTTGATAGCAAAAATGGGCATTAGTATTGCTAAAAAGACTGAATCAAAATTACCAAAGTCCATGATATTTTAAAATCAGTTAAGATATCGGAAAATTTAGCATAAAATCACATACAAAGGGAAAAAAAAAAACCCCCTGCGAATGCCTTCTGGAACAGAAAGTTTTGGTTTTTGACTTAGACCCAAAACCACATGGTGTTTGCCACAGACGTTACAAAAGAGGTAAGACTTCGGGTTTTCCACTGGAAAATACGACACAATTTTATATCCTACTAATATCAATGCTTGGTAAAATGAAAGAAAGAGTCAAACAAATGTCGTACTGTCCTAACACAACTGATTCATTGAACACTTTTCTGTGAGTGTCCAAACGTCCAACAAATTTTTTGGGGATTTAAATTTAGCAAAAAAATTTTCTTAGAAACCCAGGCCATTAAATTATCAAACAAAAAGATTTTATTTTTTTGGCATCAAAAATGATTGTTTCGAAACAAATTTATCAATGAAACAATTTAAACATATTTTTGGAGTAAAAATGTGTTTTGCCCTCTCTCTCTTCTCTCCCTCCCCTCTCTCCTCTCCCCCTTCTCTCTCTCTCTCTCTCTCCCCTTTTCCCCTTCTTCCCCTCTTTCTCTCTCTTCTCCCCCCTTTTTCTCCTCTCTCCCCTTTCCCCCTCTCTCCTCTCTCTCTCTCTTTTGGAAAAAAAGTAAAAGGAAAACAAAATTGGAGTTACTTTTTTAACTTTTTTGTTTTTTTTGTAAAAAACAGCAAAATATCACGTGAGAGTCCCATACACCACCCAAAATTGGGGAAAAAACCCATAAAAAAAACCCAGACATTTTGTTAAAACCGAAAAAAAAACTTTAAAAAATCACCCCAAAAAAAATGTACATTTTTAAAAAAACTACGGGCGATGCAGGGAGGGGAAAGAGACGGGTTGGGGGTAAAAAAAAAAGAAAAAAAAAGCAGAGTGGAAAATGTTTCTTTTTTTTTTCCCGATTTTTGTTTTTTTTTGGCAGAGAAGAGGACAGTGGGGAAGGGCCCCAAAAAATGAAAGGGGGGTTTTTGGGCATTAGGGGAAAAAAAAAAAAACACCGCCTTAGGTGCTCCTTTATCTGATAACTGATGCCACAAAAAAAAAAAAAAAACTGTATGAAGCTGATAGCGTTCTTTCCCAAACACCCCGCATTAAGAGATATCTTGAGGGCCGGGGGGGACATTTTGTATGGGAAAAGGTTTTCCATGAAGGTAAAAAACCCAAAAACATCTCCAATGGGGTTTGAGGGTGTCTTGTCACGCACTTGGGTTTAACCACGTCCCCTTGGTGATGTGATGGTTTCCCCCTTTCTCCCGAAATTTTCCCGACTGGGGAACAAGCACTGAAAGTCGTCCCTCCCTATTTTTTTAAAAAAAACCCAAAATATATTCCTCTGAGTAGGTTCCCCCGGTTTAAAAACGTGGGAAAACCTTTTAAACCCAAAAACAAAAGGGCAAACCCCCTACATTTTACAAAGGGGAAAAAAAAACGCGCGCTTCCCTTTCCCGGGGCAACAACCCGACGGCCTTTTAAAAGGAAAGGTGCGTCAGTTCCCTTAAACACCCATGGAAAAGCTTAAAGAAAACTATTACGCGCCCCAAACTGGTCATTGGGGTTCCCGTTTTTATAGGGGGGAAAAAAGTACCCAGGGAGAGGACTTGGGGAAAACCCTTTTAGGGACCGGGCGTACTCCACCCATTTTTAAAAGTGGGGGAAAGGCTTTTCTTAAGGAAGGGGCTCGAACTGGCATGCAGCTTGTGCAAGATGTGCTGTCTGGGCAAAATTTGAAGTCCGCTCTCCAGCAACGGGGTAAGCAGGCTGGCAACGATTGTTGCAGCAAGCAGTGAGCAGAGTCACCGGCGCTGTGACACCACCGGGTGAACCCGCTAGGAGGCGTATAAAATTAGCGTCCTCAACCAGCTTGGGTCACTCCAGATGCAACAAGGGGAAGAAAAAGAAGACCACCAGGATTCCTCGAGACATTTTGGATAGACACCATGTCGTTGCTACACCAGCATTCGCGTGAAAGTGTAAATACTGGACTTGACTTGTTTTCTGTATGGGTAACTCAATCAGCGGTAGAAGAAGGTGCTTTTGTAGAACATCATCCACTATCAACCTTGGCAGATGGTGCACCCATTGAATTCCATATCAGTGGTGCCACCTCAGACTACGTGGATCTGAGCAATACCAGATATGAGCAATACCAATCTCCACATCCGTGCTAAAGTGACAAAAGCCGATGGCACAGCCCTTGACGCCGGCACTGATGTTGCCCCCGTCAACAACTGGCTCCATAGCCTGTTTTTTTCAGGTGGATGTCTCCCTGAACGACACCCTGATTTCATCCAGCACCAACACTTACCCCTACCGAGCGTACATCGAGGCAACATTGAACACGGCAAGGATGCGAAAGACAGTCATTTGACAAGTAGTCTGTATTTCTCTGACACACCCGGCCGTCTTGAGGACACCCAAGGAGATGACAATGTCGGCCTGAAGATTCGACGTGAGCTGACAGCTAGGAGTGGAGAAGTGGATATGTTGGGGCGCCTTCACACAGATATTATGCTCCAG
The DNA here is from genome assembly GCA_018398815.1 of Conus ventricosus. NCBI lineage: Eukaryota > Metazoa > Mollusca > Gastropoda > Neogastropoda > Conidae > Conus > Conus ventricosus. The sequence continues at coordinate 146,290 of JAFLJL010019340.1, forward strand.
GAACGCTACCTGATCAACGGATGGACGTCAAACTCAGACTCATCCCCTCCAAAAACGCCTTCAACCTCATGGCACATGATGTGGTGCGGGTGCGCCCTATAAAAGTGTCATCACTCACGCTTCCCTGTTCGTTCGCAAAGTGAAACTGAATCCAGCTGTTTTCCTTGGCTCACGAAAAGGTGCTGGAAAGGGGTACGTGCAAGTACCCTCTAAAAAGAATCGTTCAGAAGACCTTCACTATCCCCCAAGGCAACTTAAGCGCTGTCCAAGACAAGCTCTTTCTCAGTCAGACCCCAAACAAGATCGTAGTCGCTCTGGTAAACAGCGCAGCATTCAATGGGCGGTACAACATAAATCCATTCCACTTTCAACACGCCAACTTAAATTTCCTGTGTCTGTATATGGACGGACGCCAGATTCCTGCCAAGGCCCTGACCCCGGATTATTGAACATCGGCAGTTTGTGAGGGCCTACCACAGTCTGATGTTGGGCACGGGGGTGGTGAACAGAGATGCTGGAAACACCATCAAGTATCAAGATTATGACCGAGGATACACCCTGTATGCTTTGATCTGACTCCGAGTTTGCTGGATGGAGACCAGCAGTTTGAACTGGTCAGGAGTGGCGCACTTCATCTGGAAATGAAGTTCTCTCAAGCTCTGGCTGAGCCTGTCCATGTGATTGTGTATGCAGAGTTGGACAGTATGATCAAAATCGATCGCGCCCGCCAAGTGCTGACAGACTTTTTCAACATGAAAGTGTGGACATTGCCACTGTGTTGACTAAAGACATTCACGCCCGGCGTGTCTTTGGGGGAATATATCCAAGGAACAAGCTCCCTCTCTATTTCACCACCCAACGACCTATCACATTGGTGATTAACACCGACCACAGCTCTGGCCGGGAGAACATTGGTCAGTGTTTGGTTTGATGGTCGTGGTAAAGCAGACTATTTTGATAGTTTTGGTCTACCCCCTTCGTTTATCCAGACATTGAAAAGTTTATGTTTGAAACACAGTTTCAGTTATCATTTTAACCAAAGACTTATTCAAGACTTTGACCAGCTCAGCCTGTGGGTACTATGTGCTGTATTTCATTTTAAGAAAAAGTCGCGGTCACAGTCTTCCCCAAGTGTTGTCGGTGTTCCACCCCCATAAACTGAGGACCAATGATCAAAAAGTGAGATCATTTATTCATTCTATTCACAGACAAAGTCTTTTAAAAGCGTTGTAACGTAGGAGTGTGTCACATACAACACACGTTTCACTGCGACTCACAATGTAGAAGATTACTGGAGGAAGTTAAAGTTGGGATTGAAAAAATGAAAGCTCAGATGCGCTTGACTCTTATCAATCTGTTTGTCACAGAGTTGTTACCAATGTAATCGCGCCGAGTTTGAGCAAAATGTACAGAGTGCAGAAGAGAATGTGTCACATGCTTCTTTCAACTCTTGGAGACCACTTGGTGGTCGAGACTCGACAGAGATCGTCTTTCTTCCACATGGTCTCATCTGCTGTTATCGTATGAAGTGCCAGAAGTTTAAACTGGCTGAGTTTGAAGGCCGAAGCCTGGGATGATACAAAATCCCTATAGTTTCAAACAAAGTCGTCAGTCTTATCGTTCATGAATTTTAAATCAAACACAACCAAATCTTGAAACTGTGATTGGCTAACCACTCGTTTTCCCCTGATTGGTTTGTTTGAATATCCAGTTTGAGTGGTCTGAGCGGGTTTAAACCAGTCTGTGTAAACACATACACACATGAACTATATAAGAGAGGCCTCAACCATTTCATTATTAATTACCTTCTCTACTCCACTCGCGCTGACAACAACGTCTTCACCGACCAGTACCATGAAGAACAAGGAGCCAGAGCTACACTCTACCCACTGGGACGCAACATTTTTGCCACCGTCAAAACTTGGAAAGAGCTGTCAGAATATATGTGCACCATTACCAGAGACCAACCAACACCAAGGGTGGTCGTCTGGTCAAGGGCGCAGCGAGATTGTCACTGGGATTGCAAGAGTTTGAAAGACTGGTCAAACTGAAGAATAATCTGGTGCAGACGTCAAATACCAAACATCAGTTCTGCCTGCGGACAATTCAAACCAACTACCCCAATAGCAGCAGCAGCAGCAGCAGCAGCAGCACCATCCTGTACCGACAGCCACGCGGGTGTAACCATACCTCCTGTACTCCAGCTCGCCCTTCGACTCTAAGGACTCCTGCTGGATATCTCAGGCAGTGTGAACAACCTGATGACTTCCCACCAACCTCCACCCTGTGTGAGCAGTGCCCTGACAACACGGGTGGACTGGACATTCTGAAGACAGCCACAGTCAAGCTGGTGTTGTGGGACCCAAAAACAAAGGAAGGGGACGAAAGAAGACCCAACTGTCTTGGTGCCCATCTCCCCCTGACGTCGGAACGATGGACGGTGTGATGGTGGAATCACACACCCCTGTGGTGGAGTCCTGCACCGCTGTGACAGAGCCACGCAGTCCCAGAACAGAACCCTACACTTCCCATGCCACACTACTGCCCCAGTGAGGATCCCTACATCATGGCCTTGAAGAAAGACTGATGTGTATACCAGTGTGGTGTCTACTTTTGAATAACAGTGTGCAATGTTGTTGACTGTACAGACTTTGTATAACAGTATGCCCACATGTGTTGTGAAAACAATATTTTCTTGCTAAACCGTACTTTTGTGTCGTTGTTAAATTTTTTTCTTTTGTTTTTTTTTAAATTAATGTAATTTTTTATGGATGTTGTCCTCCCTAAACTGTGTACGATCCAGAAAGAACGAAAGAATAAAGGGCAAAGCTCAAATGGTGTATCGGTCAGAGAGCGTCGTTCATTTTTAATGGCCTCCTGTCTGATGCTTCACTTGGCTGCCTATCATCAATGGATCACTTTACACAGTACTTTGTGGAAGGAAAACGCAGGAGCGACCTGCATAGTAATTGCATGCTCTCTCTCTCTCTCTCTCCTCTCTCTCTCTCTCTCTCTCTCTCTCTTCTCTCTCTCTCTCTCTCTCTCATCTCCTCTCTCTCTCTCTCCTCTCTCTTCTCTCTCTCTGTCAGTTTCATCGTGGTTTGAATTTGGGTTTTGAACACACAGCGCGCGCGACTGTAACGGGTGGGATGATGGTGGGTCGTCCAAAGTGAAACTCGGGACACTAACCTCAGTCCATCTTTTGTTGAAAGGAGACAAGGACATTCTACTCTTTGTGCGTGCGAGTGCGTGCATGTCTTGCTTGAGTGTGTGTGTCTTTGAGCGAGTATTGGACCATCAGACAAGGTGTGGGGTTGGGAGAGACTGAGCAATGTGTCTCGAGTCTTTGTGGTGTGGTGATCGTCGCAGTTTGGATATTCACAACAGCTCGAAAATTGGCGCTAATTTGTGTGCTTGGTTCCTACCGTAAAGTCTTTGTTTTGTTTTTTTTTTTTTTTTTTTTTTTTTTTTTTTGTGTGTTGTTGTCTGTTACTATTGTCTTGGAAGCAGTTGCGGTAGGGATGGTGCTTTTGTTTCTTTGTGTGTGTGTTGGTTCCCAGCATGGAGTCCTGTTCTCTTTGTCTGCTACTGATGGTTTGAACGAAGAGCTCAAAGGTAAGTCCCAGTGCAATCGGTTGTTTGGCGGGAAAAAACATAATATAAGCCCCAAACCCCCATCTGTTTCATATTCTAAAAAAGAAATGACTGCTCCTGACTGGAAAGAAGACATGAGAGCCGTGAGTGCGTAGTAGAAAAAGACATAAACGATATTAAGGAGGGGGAAGAGAGATGGGGGAGGTATGTATACATACTGGCTGGAGACAGTAAGTATACCCAATTCCAATAGTGAGGAGGAGGAGGAGGAGACGAAGAAGAGGAGGAGGAGGCACAAAAAGAAGAGGCACAAGAAGAAGAAATCATTTAAATATGAATAGTGGGGAAGAAGAAGAAGAAGAAGAAGAAGAAGAAGAAGAAGAAGAAGAAGGGGGAAGAAAAAGAAGACGGCGAACAACAACAAGAACAACAACAAGAAGAACAACAACAGGAAGAACAACAAGAAGAACAACAACGACAACACATAGACCACCACTACCAGTTCCATCACTATGTGAACCACCACCACCACCACCACTACCTTCACTATGTGAACCACCACCACCACCACCACCACCACCAGTGCCTTGATCATCACTACTGGGGCAGCAACAACAGCAGCAGCAGCCACATATATTCGATTTTTATCTGGCCAACCACCATCACCACCACCACCACCAGCAGAGGTGGACGTTATATATGGTAGGTGTGGTGTGTGTGTGTGTGTGTGTGTGTGTGTGTGTGTGTGTGTGTGTGTGTGTGTTGATTATTTTAAACTCTGTCTCAGCACACCTGAAACCATAGAAGAAAAAAAAACTCACTCTCATAGGCACATATACATATTTGCTCGCCTGTCCGCTAACCTTTTGGGTAGTACTGTGACTGAACCGCATCTGGAAAACAAAAACAAAACACACAACACACACAAGAAAAAGAAGTAAAATGAAACAGACAGCGTTAGTCGTGTTTTTCCCCCGTCCGCTGACCCTTAAAACTATGACACTGAAGAAAACTACGAACAAAGTATCAAACGTTAGCTTTAATCACCTCATAGTTTTAAGAATCACCCAGGAAACACCAACGAGAGGTGGGGGAATGTTCCCCAAAAAAATGTTTAGACTAAACACCACAGCGTCATATCACTTGAAAAAATGAGTTTTCAAACAGCTACAGACCATTTACAGAGACGACAGCATTGGAACGTTACCAGACATGACTTTACACTGAGAATGCTAGACAGGGGTTGGAAAGGTGGAGATTCCGTCTGAAGCGACGATGCGTTTAATGTAGAAGAAGGAAAGAGACTTGCGATTTTGGGTGTAAGTGAACATAGCTTTTCGTCTGTTCTGAAACCAGTGTTTGTACCACCACCACTTTCCTGTGTAGTGAGCACTCGTTGATAAACATCTTTGGTGAGAGTGTTGTGATTTTTTGCGAGTCCTTTGCAACTGAATTTTTTTTCTCTTGCCCGGAACGAAATAGGTTTTTGAACACAGTCCCACAAACGAGTCTCCTGTGTATTCTGTTTTGAACAAACCCGGTGTTCGTTTGTCATATTGTACACGGTCAAGACAGTCAGAGCAGTGTGCCGGGTTCCACGCTAGCCCCACTGTGCGTGTGTGTTGGAACATCGCTGTGTGTTGTGAGCACACCTCAGCTGGAAACCACTGATTATACTCCTTGTAAACTGTTCGCGCAAAGATGGTTGTATGACTTCCTCAAAACTCTCACGACTAAGCGCCATGTAGAGTGAGTCTGTATTCATCTCCAGCAGTTGATAGTCTGACCTGTCCACGAATTTGTCCAGAAAATCGTAATAGAATTCTAACATTCGCAGTTTTGCGTACTGATAGACAAAGTATCCAGTCTGCAAAGGAGTGCCCAGTTGATTTTTTTCTTGCTCATTCCACCTCTACTACAACCCCCTCCTAGCTCGGTCAGTGTTTGAAACCGACTTTCATTCACCAGTTTGGGTACTTGGTCAGCGTGACGTAGTGAATGTCCCTGTGTTTGGCGATGTTAGTCAGAGTTTTTGCCGTAGGCGCTGTTGCCGAACAACTTGAACGTTTCAGCCAAGACTGTTTAGGATGAATCAAGGTCCCCCTTTCTACGCGCATCAGACACGCGTTCGCCAAACTGTCTAAAACACGAGTTGGGTGTGTACTCCATGATCAGTGTGATGTTGCTACTTTCAACCCATGCTCCAAGTACATTTGAGTAAAGGAGTGGCGAGAAGAATTTTTTTTCCATAGTAAGCTAGCCAACAAAGTGCGACGTGGTCGACTCAGAGTTTGTGCTTTTCTGCGTATTCCCGCATGTATCACCAATGTTGTCTTTCCCAACGGTCGCATTTTTAAAGATAGGTTGAAGTTCAGAAAAAGTGTTCTTTCAGACTGTCGGGCACACAAATGTCACATCAATCAGACCAAACAGAGTGTCATTTTTGACAGCGTTCAAAATACCTTGTTCTGTGATAGAAGACATACCCTGAAACGGTTTGAGAGATGGGAAACGTGTTTTTAGGAAGTGTCTGATGTGTGGTTTGTGCTGTTTCTCTTCCTGCCACTGACATTCCCTACATTTCTACCACAGTCACTTTCACATCCTCACGAAGATAGCTGGTAATGTCTTGTGTGTTTTCTCTGAGATCTGTGAGCGGTTTCCCGTTCACAGGGTTAATGTGTTTGCCACGAGTGAGATGGCAGTCATGTCCGTGAAACACACAGCCATGAAACGGTACAACCGTGTCATGCTTCGAGTCCCAACCGTCGACGCGGATGTGTCTGCGCCCTAAACTATGTTCTTTTTCCCGTTAAACTTGTGCTGTATGTGTATGTTGTTTGTGTGCGCCATCCACTCTAACCATTCTCTCGCTTGCTGACCATACACGTCCGTTCTTTCTGCCTTAAAGCCCTCTCACATCTTCTAACAGTTGGGTGTTGTGTGGGCATGGGTTGCATGATAGCCCACAGTAAAGCGCATTGGCGTCATAGCCTCGAACCGACGAACGGGTTTTGTCCGAATTGTCACGAATGAATGTTCAGTCTTTTTCGTGATATCTGTGAAAGATAATGGAGGGGCCACCAACAATATTGCCATGCAACAGCGTATGTAGGTCTTCTTGTTTTTCATTGAAGAGAGAAAAGTACACACCAGGAGAGAGGTTTGAAACAAGATATTTCAGTGTGATGCCTGGAACAGAGATACCATCTTTCAGAAGATCAACGCCTAAACGCAAATACATGTCAATCTGGGCTTGAAGAGCCTGCATGAATGGCGCCACATCCTTATTGTTGTACCACACCAGGAAATCTTGCAAACTGGTCATATGGTTTTTCCTTCCACACGTGTTGACAGAAGGCGTACTCTTCCTCTGTGATGTTTTCATATTTTGAGTTTGCTAAAACAAAAAGGCGGCGTGAGGTGGGGGGAGAGGTTTCTTTCAGTTTGTCCAAACTGGCCATGTACTCATAATAAAAGTACCCTTTTGGTTTCTCCACCCCAAACGCTTTGAGATATTTTGAATATGAAAATCCAGGGGCCAAAAATTTGCAAATGTCCAAAAACTTGAGTTTCTGACTGGCGATACACATGTATTGATTGTTGCGTTTCACCACAAACTTGAATGGGTTTTGCTTTTGACTTTTTGTTTTTTTTCCTCCCTCGCCTCTTCTTCATCTTCTCCTCTCCTCCTCCTCCTCCTCCTCCTCCTCCTCCTCCCCTCCTCCTCCTCCTCCCTCCTCCTCCTCCTCCTCTTCCCCCAGCTCCTCAGCAAAATCAAACCCGTCGGGGTTGGACTGACTAATTTCCTCTACATTGTCTGTCATAGCAGTCATATCCATAAACCTCTAAATCAAATAGGGTTTGATGACATTGAGGTCATACTTGGAAGAATTAAACCCCACCACGGGCAGTTTGTGGAGGTACTCTTCCAGTTTTTCTTTCAAGGAACGTGCATGAATGTGCTGAGAGTTTACAGACTCGTCACCCTGCGAAGGATCAATCATGGCTTCTAACGTATCAAACGCATCTTCAAAATGTTCACGAAGAAGAGAAAAGGAGGTTTCTGAAATCTGTTCCAAATACTTCACCATGGTGTCAACAAGTTTGCGGGGGTCCCCATCACTCACGAAACAACGAGCTCTTCAAACCCAGGTACAATTGGAAGCGACAGCGACAGAGAGGGAAACGTGCCTAGCTGTGTATGTTGTGCTGTAGTATGCTTGTTTTGTTTGTGGTAAGTCATCTGTCTCGAAGAACACTTCAAAGTCAAAAGTAGCTCTGTAAGGAAAAACGAAATCAGGATCAACAGAAATACCATAACGACAGAGTTGCTGCAACACCGATTCCGGTGGTGTGTACACCCCTCCTTTGTATGTGTGTTGAGTCTGACTGCCTTGACACGTGTTCTCGTGTTTGTTTAGCTCCCTAAGCGTATGCCAGATTTGCCACATTTGGAACAAGCTAGCGCATGTACTAACTTGTCAATGTCAATGGTTGCATAAAATGATGTTTGTACACCAACACTTAAGCGTGTCTGCATGTTTGTAATCACTGCGACGACAAGGAACGAGGCACGGGGTGTTTGCTTTTCATCAAATTCAAACACATCACATTGATCTGAAACATAGCTTCAACCGATCCCAACTCTAACAGAGTAATGCCTGGAAAATGTATGGTGGGTGACTTACACCCTACCCACTGCTGATAGAGGACCTTGGTTTGTTGTTGTAGGGAAATGTATAGGCTTCTTCCTTGGTGGAGAGCGAGACAACGAAAGAAACAAAGTCCGTCGTTGTAAACAAAACCATTGTGTTCATCTTTTTGCAGCGTGTTCAGAAAACGATTGTTGGCAATGTAGTCAGGCAGTGAGTCACAGCCACAACCAATGGGAAAGTCAGGTAGAGGGTACACATAGAAAGATATAGAAATGATGACCTGAACAGAGTAACCAGAGTTGGGTCGTTCTCTCTGAACATGTCCCCAACATGTCATGATCACGCAAGTCAGAAAGAAAGGACAGAAAATCCTTTTTTGTATTGATGATCCAGGCTTGTCTAGAGCCCTGTGGTTATTGTACGAGGCGTGAAAGAAAGACAGATCTCCCTGCTCTTTATTCTGAGAAGAAAAGAATGAGAAAAAAAATTTAAACGCTTGTTTGTTCATGGAAAACATCCAAAAGCTGATCATCCCATTTGGGAGAATCATCAAAGGGTCCCAAAACAAAGTGTAGACAGATTGAACTTTACCAGGGCGCTTATGGGTTTTGATAGCGTTCCAATATTTGTCATACATCTCTTTCACATCCTGAGATAAATGATCTAACAGCTGTTTTTCTTTACGCTGTGTGTTCAATCTATTCTCGGGTTCGGAAAAAAGGATGAGAAACAGACTCACTGTACACTTTTGCGCTTCCTTCCCGCAGCGTGTACCCCTGACGTCTTCCTCGGTGTTGGTTTTCCACCGTCAGGGGTCCCCATGTGTTTGGTCCAGTGTCTTTGCGACCAAAACCAACATGACACACGGGGCACACATGACTGAGCAGTCGTTCGTGTTGAGCCCGGACATGGCGGTTGCGGTTGTTTCTGTTGGTAAACACAGCAGGACACTCAGGGCAGGTAAAAGAGGAAGCTGAAGTCTGGTATCTTCTTCTTTCTGTGCAGACATGTTTCTGGCACTCGCCTAGACGTGATCGTTCATGGTAATTCGTTGACGAAAGGCAAGGGGAGCTGATTAGGCAGTGAGTTCAGCGACAGTCTCTGTGCGTCTGATGCAAGACTAAGAACCTCTGTCTTTTTGTTAGGAAGTGCTCTGCCACCTCAATCCGCTTCTGTGTTGCTTCCCTTCTCAGAGGTACTGTCTCCTTTGTCCCATTGTTCCAACTGCTCCTCGGTCTCATAATAACCGCCGCCACACCCACCCCACGCGTCTTTTGTTCTGTAAAATTGATTAATGACCCCCAGGCCCCCCCAAGCTCTTTGTTCTTTGTTTCTGACACGCCTCCCTTCGACCTTGGCGCGTGTTTCAAATACCCACCCCACGCGTCTTTTGTTCTGTAATATTGATTAATGACCCGCAGCCCCCTACGCTCTTTGTTCTTTGTTTCTGACACGCCTCCCTTCGACCTTGCGCGTGTTTCAAATACCCACCCCACGCGTCTTTTGTTCTGTAGTATTGATTAATGACCTGCAGCCCCCTTAAGCTCTTTGTTCTTTGTCTCTGACACGCCTCCCTTCGACCTTGGCGCGTGTTTCAAATACCCACCCCACCCGTCTTTTGTTCTGTAGTATTGATTAATACCCGCAGCCCCCTAAGCTCTTTGTTCTTTGTTTCTGACACGCCTCCTTCGACCTTGGCGCGTGTTTCAAATACCTCATCAAGACAACAGCCACCCCCAACCGAATCACAGCAGTTTCTTCGACAACACTCTCATTCGTAAGTACTTTTTTTCTGTCTGTCTGTCTCTGTCTCTCTCCTCTCTCTCTCCTCTCTCTCTCTCACCCTTCTCTCTCTCTCTCTCTCTCTCTCTCTCTCTCTCTCTCTCTCTCTCTCTCTCTCTCTGTGCGTCTGGTACGTACCACTATCGCACATTTATTTCCACTTCATCCATGGACTTATTCCGACATTATTTCTTGTTCCAGTTGATGACGATGAGTGAAGCGCCACCACGACCAACACTGCCGCCATCACCACCACCACCACCGCCGCCATCACCACACCACCTTCACTACCACGACCAACACCGCCGCCATCACCACCGCCATCACCACCACCACCACCCTCTATGTGTGTGTTTTTTATATCTGTGTGTCTGTCTGTTTGTTTGCCCCTCTATGTTTGTGTCTGTGATCTGTTTCTTTGTTTCGTTTCTTTCATCCACTGTGAGAAATAAAGGGCAAACCCCAAATGGTGTATCGATCAGAGACAAAGAAAAAAAATTTTTTCTAGCACATGACGTCAACATTATCGATCCGATCGTGACTCACAACACACCGTGACCTTGACCCCTCCACCTACTTCCGCCATGTGCACCACCTGCCGCACCACCTGCCGCGCCACCTGCCGCCTACTTCCGGGATGCGCAACACCACTTCCGGTGGAGATCCCCTCCGAGATCCCCTTTTAGGGGTGAAAAGTCCCTTACCTTACTACTCATGGTGTTGGTAGCAGTCAAGGTTGTTCCTGGGAAACAAGAGGAAAGTCCATATTGTTGGTAGCAGTCAAGGGTTTTTCCTGGGAAACAAGAGGAAAGTCCATATTGTTGGTAGCAGTCAAGGGTTTTCCTGGGAAACAAGAGGAAAGTCCATATTGTTGGTAGCAGTCAATGTTTTTCCTGGGAAACAAGAGGAAAGTCCATATTGTTGGTAGCAGTCAAGGTTGTTCCTGGAAACAAGAGGAAAGTCCATATTGTTGGTAGTAGTCAAGGTTTTTCATGGGAAACAAGAGGAAAGTCCATGGTTTTGGTAGTAGTCAAGGTTTTTCCTGGGAAACAAGAGGAATGTCCATAGGTTGGTAGTAGTCAGTTTCCCCTGGAAAACAAGAGGAAAGTCGATAGTGTTGGTAGTAGTCAAGATATTTTTTTCCCTGTGATACAAGAGGAAAGTCCATAGTGTTGGTAGTAGTGAAGGTTTTTCCTGTAAAACAAGAGGGAAGTCCATGGTGTTGGTAGTAGAAATAGAGAAGCAGTGTGATCTGTTACGCGTTCATATCATAATGATTAATAAAGACAATGAAAAATATTGGGGAACAACATTACGAGCAGCAGTGCTGATTCTCAATCTTACTTTCCTCCAGATGTGCCTTAGTGATTGCACATGTTTCAATACACTTCACTGTCCTCTGGATGTGCCTTAGTGATTGCACGTGTTTCAGTACACTTCACCGTCCTCCAGATGTGCCTTAGTGATTGCACGTGTTTCAATACACTTCACTGTCCTCGGATGTGCCTTAGTCATTGCACGTATTTCAATACACTTCACTGTCCTCCGGATGTGCCTTACTGAGACTCTCTTCTTCGCCTTTACATGTGCAAGTGCATTGAAGGGATGTCCGATCTTGTGCGTCTTAAAACCGGAGCAGTCTAGAATCGATGTATGTGTCTGTGATTTGTCCACAAGCCTATCTGGTGGATCAGCTCAATGATGAACATGTTTTGAAAAGTATCTGAAGAGGTATGTTCAACAGGTAGACCTGTAGGTCAGATCAGCGATGAACATGTTCAACAGGTAGACCTGTAGGTCAGGTCAGCGATGAACATGTTCAACAGGTAGACCTGTAGGTCAGATCAGCGATGAACATGTTCAACAGGTAGACCTATAGGTCAGATCAACGATGATCCTGTTTTGAAAAGAATCTGCAGAGGTATGAACAACAGGTAGACCTATAGGTCAGATCAGCGATGAACATGTTCACCAGGTAGACCTATAGGTCAGATCAGCGATGAACATGTTCAACAGGTAGACCGCTAGGTCAGATCAACGATGAACATGTTCAACAGGTAGACCTATAGGTCAGATCAGCGATGAACATGTTCAACAGGTACACCTATAGGTCAGATCAGCGATGAACATGTTCAAGGTAACCGTTAGGTCAGATCAACGATGAACATGTTCAACAGGTAGACCTATAGGTCAGATCAGCGATGAGCATGTTCAACAGGTAGACATATAGGGCAAATCAACGATGATCCTGTTTTGGAAAGTATCTGAAGAGGTATGTTCAACAGATGGACCTGTGTAATGTTTTACTTTTGATTGAAATCTAACAGTCCAAGGTTCAAAAGCCAAATACATAAGAGTGACAGGAGTATTAAACACATGATACAACTCTAGTAACCAGGAGTATTAAACACATGATACAACTCTAGTAACCAGCAAGAGCTGGTCATCACTCAGTACAACTCTAGTAACCAGCAGTACGAGTTGGGCATCACTTAGTACAACTATAGTAACCAGCAGTACGAGTTGGGCATCACTCAGTACAACTCTAGTAACCAGCAAGAGCTGGTCATCACTCAGTACAACTCTAGTAACCAGCAGTACGAGTTGGGCATCACTTAGTACAACTCTAGTAACCAGCAGTACGAGTTGGGCATCACACAGTACAACTCTAGTAACCAGCAGTACGAGTTGGGCATCACTCAGTGCAACTCTAGTAACCAGCAGTACTAGTTAGGCATCACTGACGATTCTGCTCTTGAAGATTTGTCAAATTGTGATACGGATTATTTTAGAGAGGTAGAAAAATTCTGTTCTTGGTGCAAGGATAATTATCTGGACCTCAATGTTACAAAAACAAAAGAACTGCTTGTCGATTTCCGTAAAGATCCACCACCAGTTTCCAAAACTTGCTATTGATGGAGAAACTGTTGAAAGAGTTGATGAATACCGATATTTAGGTACAGAGAACTAATAAATACCAAGCCTAGCTCAACCGCCCTCAACCAGTTTCGGGCGGTTGCCCTAGGCCTGGTATTTATTAGTTCTCTAACTAGTAAACCCTACAAACATGCATACTGTGTAGGATTATCCGTTTTTAATACTAATTTACTAAACTTTTCAGATTTTAGTTTTTGCTTAAGCCTATGTTTTTCCTGATCATTTTCAATAACATCATTTTCACGCATACATTCATCAAATGCGTCTCTGTCTTTCATGTGAAATAAAACTACAGTCTTTAACTGTTCTCTAAAGTCTTTTAAAACTGAGTTATATTTTGACATAAAATCTACACACTTATTCTAGCATGTCTTCCACTGAAAGCCAGTTTTGACAAAGTATTTCTTTTTTAACTATGTCTCTTTCTGCCGAACAGTCACTATAAATAAATAGTGTCTGCGTTCCTTCAAACAGTCTATAAAAGTGTTCTAAACACTCACTCAGTTTATTGCTAGGATCAACTAAATATATGTCATCATCTGTCCATATAAACCTTCTATCATGATATGCTTTGTTCCATTTAAGTGTTGGACAGAAAATCACAATATGATCAAAATTATAGCGATAAACTGTTTGTAATAGGTCTAGGACAAATATTGTTTTTCCACAACCAGTCTGTCCACAAATCAATGAACAATGAGGAGTTTTTGTCATAAAGTTTAACTGCACCATAGTTTTATAACAGAATTTAATCTAATCCAGTTATTATGTTTATCATACTCTCTGTCAAAACCTGTTCAGTATAATAAAATCCTATAAGATCTAAATGTGTAAGATTAATCCAAGTCAGTTCTCTGAGATTGCTTCTATTTAGACTAATATTGATTTTGTCACTGGTTGTAATGACCTTAATCTCCCCACCATTGTAAAGAACCACCACAGTAACTTTAAGTTTTTCAACGTCTAAGTCTTGCCAGCTAATTAGAATTCCTTTTAGAAGGACGTCACTAACGCCCACAGCCCCATTCCTCTCCTCATCTTTTAAGACAGAAATTTCAAATATCATTGTGAACGTGTCTCCTAATTTTATGTGTGGAATGAACTGTAATTTTGTAGAAGCATCTTTCAAAACTGATTCCTTTCTGTGAAGGATGTACTGTTTGCTCCCAAACGGCTTTATTTCGATCTCTTTCCGACTATTGTCTTCTGGTGTAAGGCTTACATGTAAAGGACCAGAGTTGAGTGCTTTTCTGAAACTTTTTTTGGAGGTCAAAAAATGTAAATGGGCTTATGAATTCAAATTTATATCCCATTCTAATGTGGTTCTAAGTGCCATTTGTTGTCAGTTTTTCGAACTATTTTATATTCATAATAACCTGCATTATTTGTTTCTACATTGCGCAGTTGTTCTAGTTTAGGAAACTTTTTGTTGTCGCTTACTTCTTTACGTTTATAATAGCCATCTTTGCTGTACTCAAACCATACAAAGCGCCTATCTCACCGTTCTGTTCAAAGTCCTCAGTGTCTGCAAGGTCTTTTAATTCCAAAGTTAAAACCTTACAGGCGCTAATGTTGCTCCTGATTCTTCTGGCATGC